>JABFFI010000477.1:0-30505 GCA_013623725.1 Fusarium robinianum | reverse complement strand
AGCGCCCTCCGCCCACCCTCCTCCACCCCGACCCTCGGGCCGTGCATCGGGGTTCGGATCCGAGAACTTTGATATCATCTCCTCCTCCGTCCCTCAAGGAAATCCGAACACAATTCCTCGAAAAGCCTTTGAATGGACATAAAAAAAAAAGCCAACATTGCACTGTCTGTCTTTCAGCCTAGGGGTAAAAAGGCTCTCTCTCTCTCTCTCCCACCTAGCATCAACACCCGACAAGCAACCCTTTTCCAACCTAACCAACAAGTCCAACGGACACTCGCATCGTGACCCTCCAACCCAACGCACCTCTTCACCATCTTCCTGCATCCCAATGCAGCACGTCACCCACTCCCGCCACCAACCCAGTCCGTCACGTCACGTCAGATAACAAACAACAGCAACAACATCAAAACAAGCCCAACCAAAGGAGGACCCGCCAGTTCCCTATCAACCACCACGGGTCCATACATGCCGAGCGCCCCTCCACCAACTACAAAAACAGGGCATATCCGTATGACAAGAGACGAAGAGGTTCTCTCACCGCGTCAACCTCTAGAAAGAGGCAAGGTCAAGTCACACAGGCCTACTTGGACTATTTTGACGTATCCGCGCGCTTGACGCTGTCACCGAAGCGTCGATCATACCTCACTTCTAGCAACCACCGCGAATGCACCTATCCCTCAGACGGGACAGCTTATGGGATAATAAAAGTCTCAAATCACATCACTAGTGTCACGCGAACGAAAGTATCATGAAATCGACAAGACCTCGCTTTCAAGCAACGGAATAGAACTGCATGTAGAATATAATGTAAATGAGAACAGCTAGTTGACAAATTCTAGTCACTCGATTCTAGACATATTGGTAACTACGATAGGATACTCTCGGGACTCGAGAGATCTCATATTACAGTTTGACGTGGGGAACTGTACGGTGGTTTCCTCCCTGTAGATCTCGGTTCACATTCAACCCCGTGCAACATCTACTGTATACACACGCACATCACAATCAACTCATGGGAACCTCAAATTGAAAGAGGCAATGAAGATCATCCATTGTTCGCCCAGCCAGCTTTCACCGCCGGCTGGGCCCTAATGTCTACATATCTTCCTGCCCCGACTAACCCAACCTCCTCACTAGCCCCAACATACAGAGCCAAAGAGGTGTTTTCTTTTCATCACCATAATTTCGTCAGTCCTTCAGAACAAGAAAGAAAAATAGAAAGCAGGACTGTACATGTGAAGAGAGACGGAGACGATACGCGGAAACAAGAGCAAAGAAGCGCGCAGAGCAGTGTCAAAGATCAAACCAAGAGCCCTCATCGGCCGGTCCACGATAAAAAAGAAACATGGGCATATAGTATAACCCTCGGTGTTTTCCCCCTGCATCACCGGCATCTGCCCTTCATGTCGTGTAGCAGATGCCCGTTGCATGTCAATCCTCCCCTTTTGTTCCCCAACTCATGAGATATGGAATCCCGCCCAATAAACAATACTTCAAGTATGTCTTGTAAAAAATGAGATAAAAGGCAAAAAAGTGAGAGGTAAAAAGCAGAGCATGAGAAAGGAATGAAACCATCATCAAACGATGAGAATCCGAGATAGAGATCCCTTCGTCTCGCGCGTCCAGGGCGCGAGGATGTAGATTGAGCCCATGAGCGTAACTCCTCACCCAAGAGAAGCACGACGACATGGACCACGCAGAGAAACGAAGATGCGAAGAGAACTTGAGGCGTATACAATACACGGGGGCCAAGAACCATGCAATGGCTCTCTAATCCCGTCCCCACTCGTATTAGTCGCCTCGAGAGGTGGGTTTGCATAGACAGAACAGAAACAGAGGGAGCTCAGCGCGTCATGGGTAACACTCCGAAGCGCTCCTCCTCCATCCGTCTCACAATGTCCCGGTCGCGAGCGGTCCTCGGGTCCGCGTCGATCCCCAGTATCGAGGAGATGCGAGTCTTATCCTGGCCCTTTGTCTGAGTCTGTGTCTCCCTGTCGCCGTTGCCGGGGCTCGAAATGGGTGTGATGGGCGTGAGGGTAGAGGGGCTGCAGCACATACCCGTCTTCCAGGCCTGCTCGAGTACGGTGGGAGAGACATTGGGGCCGTACTCGTTGGCTATGGCTTGCCAGAAGGAGGCCCGGTGGGCGGAGTAGATGGAGTGAAGACGGGAGAGGTCGACGTGAGCGGGTGTGTGAGCGGGAGGCGGAGGCGGCGGGAGACCGGAGCAGTCAAGACGGAGGGGTGGTGTTGTTCGGTGGTGCTGGGGGCGATGGAATGGGGTGGGCTGGAGGGAAACAGGGGCCTCGGCGATGGAGGAGGCGTACGCCTGGGTCGTTGTGGTGGGAGGCAGGAGAGCCATGGAGGCGGGCTTGGGGAGGATAGCCGGCAGCCGGGGAACTTCACCAGGGCCGATGATGCTGGGGAGCTGGATGCAGGGCCCACTGACATTGGAGGCCGGGGGCGGCGGGCTATAGCTCCGGGAGCTTCCAAGAGGCGAGGCTGAGCGAGAGGTGCTGTCGCGGTTGGGGCTGGGGGCGCTCAGTTGCTGAACGGCGGCGGGGGAGTGGTCGTTGGAAGTGCCGGATGAGACTGAAGCGGCACGCCGACGTCGATTACTACCGTGGGAAAGCTGGTGGTAATGAAGGCGGCATGCGAGCTCAGTCTTCTTGAGATGCGCGGCAATGTACTTGTACGGCATCTTCTGGAGTCGGGTTTGGATGAGATATGCCTCCTATTGCAAGCGTGTTAGTGGCGGGGCTATAGAAATCCGCATCGCGGTAGACGAAAAGACTGACCTCCTCCTCACTCCAGGCACGTCCTCCGCCGGTCGACGCAGCCCTTCGGCTCTTGCTGACGCCATACTCGTGGCGGTCCATGGCATCCCGAGTCGGGATGTAAGGCGCAGTAGCCTGAGATGTGTGATGTGAAGGCATACTCGGTTGCTGATGTGTTCCTTCGAAAAGGTGTGTTGATGGGTATCTCGTCTGAAGAACCGGGAAATACAAGAAAGTTGTCGTGAATCGAAATGATATTGCAGTAATAGCCAGGCGGGTGCCGTAAGACCTCGCAGGGTGAGAGAATCGAAATCGATCGGTATCGTCGTGAAGAGGGAGAGGCCGGATGTGCTGTTCAACCCGCGAGATATTCCACTCGAATAAACAGATACAGACACCGGAGGCAATCCCAAGAATCGAAGCTGTTCAACAAGGAACAGACCAGGGGTATATGTTCAAAGTATGAAGTAGAAAAAGAAAAACCGTGAGTCGGCTTCGTTGGTGTATACGTGTTGATCAAATGAGTGTCAGCAGCCAAACCAGTTGGTCCAAGTCGTGTTCGTTGGTTGTTGTAATGAGTGTGATGGAACTAGCTGCGGGAAGATTGTTTCGAAAGAAGTGAACAGAGAGGCAGTGAAAACCCGGAGAGTAGATACGCAACAGCGTTGTTCTCACGGAAAAAATGCCCTCTAAAGGAAGAAAGGAACAAGAAAAGAGAAGTAGAAAAAAGGAAGCTGGTGGCTATAGAGTATGATGACCCGGGTGAAGAGAGAAAGAGAAGACGAGGAAATGGACGAAGGAAGGATGATTTCAAGTAAATAGCTAGGAAGAGGGGCAGCCAGAAGCAGTAATACAGCCCTGTACCTTAATCAATAAAGTACATGCTGCAAAGTCGCAGCAGCAGATTGCCAAACGGCGACGACGGTGGTGATGGTTCAGACCATGCAAAGTTGGGAACGCACAGGGACCAGGGGATGTGACAAGGGGTAGACCATACCCCGGTCTCATCTTTTTTTTTGTGAGAGCGAGACAAGGATTGTCTCGAAGGGTTCCAGGCCTTTTTTTGGTAGGACGAGTGAGTTGACGACATGGGGCGTGTGTTTTACAGTCCGGAGCTCACGGCGATGCCTCACGGAGGAGACCACGGAGAAGCGGTATAGTTGGAGACGATTCGGAACGACGAAAACAACATCGCGGTCGGGAAATGTGACAGATTTGCCAATTCGACGCTGTTGCTGTTTGGGATGGGACTCAAAACCGCCGGCCTTGGTGCTAGTTGTGGGCGCTAAACAAGGCAGATTGTTTGGACGCGGTCTAAACAGGACGGACGGAGAAGAAGGTGAAGAAGAGGTCAAACAAGTCTCGAGATCCAAGACGCAAGACAAAACAAGGAGTTTTTTTTTTTTTTTCTTTCTTTCCTTTGACGACGGTGGCGATAAGGTGCATGCAAGTGTAGAGAAACAAATCTTGCACCGGCTGCCTGTCTTGTCTTTGTTCCTGGTGGTGGCAGTGGTGGTGTTGATGGTGAACACGATAAGTCAACGCCTCATCATCACCACCCGTCAGCCATCAATCGCAAGATCTATCACAAAAAGAGCAAATACGAAGGTTACCCACCACACACAAACTCCAGGACAAGGGGGGGAAACCAAAATCCCATTCCCGTCGATAAAAATCCACGAAAAGAAGCGCTCCGGGACGGACCCAAAGAGGGGGACCACCACACACCCCCCGGCCGCCATCCCATGCTCCACGAAACGGTCGCCACCGTTCATAGTGGTCCCGCCTCAATCAAAGTTTGGAATGGCTTGTAGACCGGTCGGAGACGTTGGTGGACAGAGGGAGAGGGTGCAAGGAGGTGATGGTAGTGGTTTGGGTGGTTTTGAATGTTTGTTGAGTCGAGGAGAATTGCCCCTGGTTGATACGAGTTGTGTGACGGCGATGGCAGCAGGAAAGAGAGAGGCGGGAGTTGGGAGAAGAAGGAGCAACTCACGCTTGGTACCTACCTAGGTATGAAAGTCCGGACGAGGAAGGAACACACACAATGGAGAAGGAACCTAGGCTCATCACCTCAAGCGAGCGACAGGCCTGTGCGGACAGACAACATCCTTGGCATCCGATCTCTCAAATCCAGTTCAGTCCGTCCCCCAGGTAGGCACGAAGGGCAAGAAGGGCAAGTGCGAAGTATCATCATATCAGAAGACCTTTCTCCTCCTCCTCCCCCCCTGGTCCAGCCAACTTCCACCTTCCTCCCGCCCATGCATACTAAGTATCGACTACCTAGCTTCGCAATGTACTCCTCCACCAAACTTCATACCAACCGTTACCTGCTCCGTACATACGAAGTACATAACGCCCCCTGCACTCCCGTTCCTGGTTCCTGAATCAAAAGCCGCCCGCCTTACGGAGTAGGGTTGCGTTGCACCGACCTCAGCTTCAGGCCACGCGCCATCAATCCACGCCCATGGGTCCCAACCGCCGTCCATCGCGCGGGCGCCTCGAGCACCATCATCCCCAAGTTCAAAGAAAAAAAAAAACACAACGGACAAGACAAAACAGAACCACGAGGCTACCAAATTTTAGCTGCATGAATCTATTGTGGCCCGGGCGTCTGAGCCTCCAAGCCACCATCTCATTCCAACTCGACGCTCTTGTTTTTTTTTGTGTCTTAAACCCACTAGTAGTAAACTATGTACGAAGTAATTCGGTGCCTCGCGTTAGTGGGAATCTTCAAGTCCCGGTCGTTTGGTTCCCTCGAAACACACTTTCCCTCTCCTCATGATCCTTTGACTCGTCGGTTTCCCTAGGCTCGTGCTTTGCAAGTAGGAGAGCGAGGGGGCTCCGCGGGAGATGATGTAAGCCCATTGTTGGTCCGGTGGGAAAACCCTGTCGATGTTTGGGTGGCTTGGTCGTGATAGGTGGGCGCAAGATATGCCGTCCAAACGAACACCCACCAACAACAGAAACGCCTCCATTCCCAAAAGACAATGTGTGCAATCTCCAGCAACGCCGTCTACCGCAGACGACCTCTTCTGTAACATCCCTCGCATCTCCTGTAACAGTGGCAACAATACACATTGCCGATGTCCAGACCCAACTATCCTCCTCTCTCCTCCTCAACCCCCAAGGAACCGTCCGTCCGTTTCGCAACATCCCATCCATCCATCTCATCCCATCCAACGTCGCAAAACTAGTATTCCTTAGCTTCCGCCTCACGCCCACCCTTCACCCCCAGGGTCCAGGGGTCCCCCCTTGAAACCCGCTAACGCACTGGCGTAATTTCACTTCTCTGCGCCAGGGATCAGACCAAGAAGAAACACATAACACGCGCGCCTCGTCGGTGGGGTGGGGAAAAAATAACCCACAGAGTGACTGATGGATTGGAGATGCCTCGGGTGTTGGGAGCTGCCATAGTATGTTTTGACGGCGCCGGTGTTCTTCGCAGGGTCAGGGGCGTAAGCAAGCAAGCAGATGGCCTGGTCGAAGGATGGAAACAAAATCCCCCGGAACCGAAAGGCAGGGAAACATGACGGAAATGAAGTCTTCCAAGGGTTCGAGATGAACTCTGGTTTATCGAGATGGTTATTGCTTGGTAAACGTCAATATTCATTCGCCTACCTATTCTTAGAAGCCTTCCAGCGGGATCAGCAACTCCCCTATCCGCAAAGAGTTATCCTCATGTCCCATGAGGATAATCCCAGGCATCGCGGGACAGGGCTTCCATCTCGCAGTTCGTCTGCCCTTGCCCCATCTCCTTGATGATCGATTCTGACCGCCTCTGCTGGGCCTCGAACAACGGCCAGCCGAATCTCCAAGGAACCAACCAAGTCCTCGTTAGGCGACTTGGCCCCTCCCTTGCCTGTCGTGCCAAACGATAGCCGCTTTATTGTCAAACACTCCTGCTGTCGGCTCTTCGCCTATCCGGAGACCGGATCTTCCTAGCTCCGACCAGAACACCACCCAGATTGTCGCTCCGGGGCCAAGTCTGGTCCCTTTTGAGACTCAACTCCAGCCGATGTTCGATATGCATCGTATCCCGGAACAAACTGTTTCAATCACCCGTCCTTGTTTTTCTGTCTTTTTTGGGTCGTTGTCACTTCACTTTCATGCCCCCGCCGCTTGACGCAGGTTTCGCTGATGGCCGCGATATCAGGCCTATAACTCGCCTCCAGAGATGTTTTCGGTGATGTTTCGGGGTCCATCCTTGATGGACCTGTCATGCATCGTCATCAGGTTGGGTCGTCAACCACGCTGCGACGTCACAGGGCTGAGAACATGCGGGCAAAAGCTAGGTTGTACTTGGCGCACTCGGGAGGGAATGGAACTGACATCGACGGGTCTACTCCAGTTAGTTCCCTGGCTCCGCGAGAGAAGTATCGACCACATAGACCAACTTCGACAACACCACGTATCGTCGGAGTCTTGCAGAGATCTGGTAGGCTGCCAGATGGCATTTCCCCATATGCCGAGATGGTCCATCGAACTAGGGAACCAATACGGCTTCTCGTATAGCCGCTTGGCTGTCGTTGAAGCGCTGCCTTGCATCTTCCAGCGTTGTCTAGGGTTTTCCATCTCCCCTCCTCATGCACGTTTCTACCGAGAGTGTTGCATCGGCTTGGCTGTAGGACGGTGTGTTTGGGGTCCCTTCATGGGGACCCTGAGGGCGAGTATGCGAGTGGTTTCCCATGTGACCCGCGGCTGTTTCATCAGCGATTCATGTATGTGAAACAGCCTTAATAGGCCGTATATAGCATTGTCAACTTGGTGGATGTGTGGAAGAGGTTGGTGTAGGCAGGGTGATATGCTGTAGTTTGTGAGCTTCGTCCTCAACTGCAGGCAGGTCCACCATGAGCTCACCTATAGCTCCCAGCTTCGGAATATATTAACCCGGCATATTAAGGCCCGTTGGTCAATGATGTTTCGAGGATTGCCCCGTGCTCCTTGCTTCTTGATGCGGAAATCAGGCCATCTGCATGACAAGCGTGTTTCGACGCTGCGATCAGCGCGTGGACTCTGGAGATGGACAAAGTAATCACTGAGGGTCAAGTCCCGATCGTCAAGATGGTCGGATCCGGGGGACGGTCTCCTTGCCCCGTCTATTCCCGCCACGATAACCTCCCACGGGATGTGCATCGTGTTTTCGGATGATGTTGAGGTGGTAAAATGTCATCATACGCAACGACGAATCGGCTACCCTAGACATTACCATGACAGTGATCAGCAATCATGTCAATCATGTTTGATTCAATGTGCGCCCGAGCTTCGTTTCGATGGGTATATATTCGAGACATGAATTTACATGTGTGTTTATTTGTTTTTGTTTCGCATGTTGATGACGACAATGTGCTTATCCCGCAGCATCGCGTGTAGGATAAAAGAAGCGGTGTTGAAATGTAATTCTGGAGATGACCAGAAGTTGGTGCGGGGAACGAAGTAGGAGGCATTCAGATTGAGAGGGCGAGATCTTCATGTGGTTTAGGGATTAAGCCGCAGATTCTCCAGTCTACCTATACATGTTCCGACAAACCTGGAACAACCAGAAGGTTGCGAGTCGTACGTAGGTAGTCCCTTGGGTAGGGCGCCATAGGGGAGACATGGTGAAGATGTATTCGGTCGTTCAATCAACGAAGGAGACATGGAGACTTGAGAGGTACACGCGTTGAAGGTCACGATCTTAGCTTGGGGCGCGTCCAGATTGCCGGGTACCTACCCGTGAAGTACCTCGCGAGCCTGGCCTTGAGTGGAGAAATCGGGCAGATCCATCAACTGTGAGATGCGGCTCTCGATCCTGCCCCGTTTTCAATCGTGACTTTTGTCCATGTATCTGGTACTCAAGATGGAGAAAGTCGATGGAAGCACATGGGGAATAAGAAAAACGTGGTTTGGGTCCAGGCATCTGCAGTCGATCGTATCTCGTCGATGACGGGGTTCCCACAAACATACCGGTGACGATGGAAGACGGAGACGTGAGTCAACACAAAGAAAGGGGTCGCCTCTTAGCCACATCAATTCTCCTTGCCTTGCCTCTATCGGTAGCAGTCTGCTAACTACCCATGCGGGGACTTGTCTCGAATATCCAACTGATGACTACTTCGTACGTAGCAAATGCGCACATTGAATCCATGTGAATGGGGAGCCTCGAATATTCAAAAGGGACATGTGATTGAGGCTGACGGGCGTCAATCAAGGCCAACACCCATGGAACGGCGACATTGGACGCGTTCCGGACTGCCGGCAGTCACACATTCCAACCACCCTTGAGACAACCAGCCACGATAGAAGCTGATTGATCACCTTTCACCACGGCCGCCCTTTCTGCAGCTCACTTGACTTGATGCGGCTCTTTAACCTTTGCCTCGTTTGATTACCTACCTCCTACTTACCAACACATGTATATGGTAGCGGTGAGACTCTTGCTTTGGATCGTCATCAGAGGCTTTCTCGGTGTCGACCTAAGTTGGGCGACGGCGTTGTAATCCCATCGCGCCTCGGGCGAACTCACACTCTCCCGACAGTGTATCTGACCAAGCAAAATGGGCGAACCCAGATTGACCGAAATAGCCAAGGCAATCTATCTAGGTATTCATCACCACCCGTCCGGACACTGCCTGATGATCATGATATTCTGGTGTCTTGCCTCAGGCACTTGGGGGGCTTCATGGACAAGCAAAGATCATAAATGGACGGGGGGTGAGGCTTGGCCCGAGAGTGGCTGAGTACCTAGTGGATGACGAGAGGCTTGCTGCAGCCAATCAGGAACGTGGGAACTGGTACCAAGCGTCGCACGGCAGGTACGAGGTGTCCGTACCAGCCAGTACATTGGGTTGTTTTCTCGTGGCAAGAGTGGTGCAGAGTTGCAGAGTGGCCCGTGCGGAAACAGGTCTCGTGGACAAATATCGCACTGTGAATCCGCTGAAGAGGAAGCGTGTTGAGTCAGTGCGAATACCATCCGACACCCTAATTCCCCACCGCCTCGAATCAAAATGTGGATCCGCTCCGCCCCAGGGTCAGTAGGTAGCCTTCTGTCGCGCCGTGCCCATCTTCTCTTTCCCCCCATTTCTCCCCCTTCCACCAAAAAAAGGGACAACCAGTCCAAAACATCGACCACCTTCCCCTCCCCCAGGTCCCAGCGACTTCCCAGGTCCTGCCCGAGTTACTTCGCCCCCAGGTACCGTCCGTCGAACCTCGTTCTCCGGGTCTCCCTCTGCCTTGTCCACATCAACTTTCAAGCAAGTTCAACGTCAGAAACTGGGCTTGTTAACTCGGATAGACGTCACCAACGGTTTCTGTCCCCTATCGCCTTATTCAGGGGCCCACTGCCTTTGACATTTTGTCGCTCATCGCGGTGGAAAAAAACCCTCCATTACCTCACAGGTCACGACAACACTACTTTGCTGTCGTCACCATCGCCTCGCGAACCCTCTAGACACTGCAACTCTGCAGCCTGTCCCTGTGGGCTTCTTGACCGTTGATATCTTCAGGTAAGGCATTCACTTATTCACTTACACACACACTCATTCCATCTCCGTACCCCAATCCCCCACTGTTGCCGTTGTGTCTGCCCCCTTATCGCGTTCATCACAACACATTGTCGTCGCTGTTTGCCCAGTTTCGCCCCCCCTGGTTGTCGTTCGTGTTCCCCCGTTGGTGCCGAGTTCAGTTACCAAAGACAACTTGGCTGGCATCGGGGAACTCAACCACAATAACACATAGTCAACCTTGACTTTGCTTTGCGATCTACACACATCGCAGCCATTGACCTGCCACCACGCTCATCTTACTGCAACTCAACTTTTCACTTGTTTTGAGAAACTCCAAAAGTCCCCATCACTCACACCAGCCTGCCCTTCCGCCCCCAAGCCTGCCTGCGCCCCAACCAGCCCCTCCGAAAAGTCGGGCCTTATCCTCTCTATCTCTCATCTCTCTCCCCTTCTCTCCCTATCCAAGTTCATCACCTCGGCGCGCCAAAGCAGCACGACATATGACCGACCGTGTACACGTCCCGAACACGGACATACACACAAGCACAACACGACACATCCGTCAAACTCAACGCTGGCCTTCTCATTCTGTCCGTTGGCTATGCTAACCCAGCAACAATTTTTGCGCCTCTGATTACAATGCTATTCTAAGTCTTGGGCTGGAACTGATTCATATAGCAGGCAGGATCTCTACTTCTAAAAGCAGCACTTGGATCCTTCCAATTCCGTCTCCCTTTCAACCCCTCCGAAGGCTCCAAACAACCCTGCTTTGACGCGCCCCATCCGCGGCGGCCGGCCTTACCCAATTCCTTGACCAGCTACTAGCGTCCCCCCCCCTCCCCCTCACACAACGAAACTTGTCTAGAGGTTCCGACACACAACTCCGTGTATCGAACTTGTCCGTATCAATCCGTCGCCCGGTGTGCGTTACTTGCCCCGGTGTCGTCACAAATCGTCTACTCGGCGTCTCCAAACCCTTTTGATATCACACTCGATTTCAAGTCACTTTGCCCGTAAGTCTCTTCGCGTTTCCTTTGTTTAACCTGATCGCTTTGGCAATCGCTTGCGCAAACTCTTCCCTTCTGTTGGCTCCGCGCCGCTCACTCCCTCGCGTTGCTGGCTGGGCTTTCGCACGCGTCTTGTTTCCATCAATCCTGTCGCCAGTATCCTGCGTCGCCGGGCTATATGGGCCGTCGCGTTTGATAATTCTTATTGTCGCCGCCTCGATAGCCATGTCTGCGAACTTGATGCTTCCGTTTCGCCGTCCTTGACCAGCTCAACATGGGCATACACCGACGTCTCGTGGTCCTTGGCCGAGGACCCCGGTCGCGTCACCATCCGCCTCCAACCCGCGTGTGCTGCAGACCCACGCTTGCAGATGGCTGACCCGATGTCCTGGCCACTGTGACTGTGACTGACATTGCCTGTCTCTGTTGTGGTCGCGTCAAGGGCGCCTTGCGGCTCGAAGGCGGTTTCGTTCGATCTTCCTTCCCCTTCCCTTTCACTTCATGTAATGTCGACATCCAAGAGATCTTGTTACGCTAACCTCGTCATCTTTCATATATCACCAGACCATGCAGCAGTGGCAGGTCGGTCCCGTGCCGGAGTACGTCTACTCCAATTCTACACACCAGCCTAATGAGATGCAGTAAGTACCTTCATTCTTGTACCTTTTGCCACAAATCTACATCGGCCACTCTCTTTGCTACACGACCGGGTTTCGGTTGTACTCAAAGTATCCCCCATCATCCCTGATTCCGACTCGCGACTCGCCATGCCCTCGGCTGGGCACCTGCAAGTCATGTATCACCGCCTCGCCTCTGTTGATGCTTTATATGTCGCGTTGTCAGGACGTCGACGGGGGAGAACCTGGGAACTACCTCTCTTGTCTCCCGGGCTCTCATTCAACGCCTGCGGCTGTTGGCCATGATACATGTCATCACGACGGTCATGTCCCACCTTCAGAGCCAAGCCTGCTAACCAGCCGCCCGATAGCAATCCCCATTCGTACCAGGCCGATCTGGCCCGCCGCAACGATCGCATGGAGTTTCCCTACGGCGCTCCCCAGCCTAATATGGCGCCGCAGCAGCAACATCATCCGGCCCCCGTCCAACCTCCGATGAACGTTCCTCAGCAACCTCCCAACGGGCCTCCGCCGCCGCAACAACAGCAGCCGCAACAACAGACTCCGACTCCAGCTCCTGCTCCGACTGGTCGACAGCGGAAGCGCCCCGCCCCGTCCGCAGCTCCACCGCCCGCGACATCGGCACCTCCCGCACCCGTCGCCGCGTCTCAGGTCCAGCCACCCGCGCCCGCGCCTCCTGCCCCTCAAACCGCACCTCAGCCCCAGCCTCCAGCTCCGGTAGATGATGCGAATTCCGCCCCAGTGGCGCCCCCGCCAGCCAAAAAGAGCAGGACCAACACCCCTTGGACACCACAAGAAGAGTTCCGCCTCAAACAGATGCGGGACGCTGGAAACAGTTGGGCCGAGATCGCCAAGGTACGGCGTTAAGCGCAAAATATTTGTGGACTTGGGCTAACCATTGGCCGCGTAGACCTTCCCAACTAGAACCGAAGGTTCTGTCAAGAAACATTGGTACAAGGTGCGCCGCCGACGACGACGACGAGAAGCGAGTTGAGAGAGACGTGGAAACCTAACCAGATTCTAGGACATGCATTACGCCGAGTTTGCGGAGGACGAGGTAACAACAGTTAGCCCCTGAATTTGACCAACCGTACTGACCTCCCCCTCATCAGAGTCAGGCTCTCTTAAATGCCATTAAGGAGTACGAGAACAACAAATGGAAGGTGATTGGGCAGAAAGTCGGCAAGCCCGCCAAGGTACGGATGCTCCCACCAAACCCCGGCTACCTTGAAGAAACAGCACACGCTGACTGCTGCACAGGCCTGCGAACAGTATGCCAAAGAGCATTTTCCGGGTATGGTCACGAAGCTCGGCCGCTAGCAGCGGGGAGGTGACGACACTTTCCAGACTAACCCCATGACAGATCTGTTTGCCAACTCCAAGGGGAGATAGTCGCCATCCACTGAGCGCAGACAAATCCGGCCTGAGCAGACGTATGGCGTCTTCGACCCTCTCGTCGCCTTGGGCGACCCGGATGTTGCCCATCGCGCGATAAGCCCCCGAGTATCTCGGACAGGTACTGGCACGACGAATGAGCACCGAGTGAGGAAAATACGAAAACAACCAAAAACACAGCCAAACCCGATACATTGGTGTTGCGCGTTTCATCCTGGATTATGTTTAATATTATCTTCAACCCCTTTTTTCTTCTTCTATTTTGCTATTTTTCTCTTAACGACAGCACGTGGCGCGGTTGCTGACCGGCCTCGTCACCATTCTTTGGGACCGGTTGTTTGAGCATTGGGACACGCTTCTTGCGCGATGTGGATGAGACGGAAAACGGACACTCGTTGCCGCGGAAGTTGATGGATGGCCTGGACATGGCCTGTTGGGATTCAACGGAAACTTGGACTTGGGATTTGGTGGGTGACGAAAGGCTTGGGGAAAGAAAGGGGGGGAGGACAAATTGACGACTGGAGCAAAGCTGTTTTGGTCCACGCCGGAGCTGGCCATTGTCGAGTTCTGATTTGGGAGGGGTTTGGCGACGGGAACTGTTTACTCAAACTTGTAATTGGGGGTGGAGGAGGAAGGGGGAAAGAAGAGAAGACCTTTTTAAGGGGAACGGAGAAAAAGAGAGTGGCGATGAACCGTTGCGAAGCGGGAGCCCGGAGCAAAGACATGACGGATGTTCCACCCTTTTGTTTGTATTGTTTTCCTGTTCTGTTTTCTTTTTTTGTTCTCTTCCTCTCCCTCTTTCTAGTCCACCCCTTTTCTGTTTTGGATGCGGGAAGGGAGCCTGGTTTTTCGCTTTAGGCTCGGTGATAGTTATACCCCAACGCTTGATGTTTCTCTTTTTCCCTTTCGTCCCCCTCCCCGGAGTTAAGACCCGACAGAAGCAGCCCCCGAACGAAACATGTACCTGAGCCTTTCCCGTCCCTATCTGGATCCCGATCTGCAGAGAAATCATTTACTGTTGTATGCCCGCGCGCGCGCGTGTGTGTTGTGTGTGTGCGTTTAGACCTTTGAGGTGCAAGAAACGTGATGGTCATTATGGATGAATTAAACTCCCCCTTCTTCTCTCACACGTTGTGACCCTTCCCTGACTTAACATGTCCAATCTGGTCCTCGCGTCCGATCCCAACCAAAGGGGCTCCCTCCCGACTGAGGTGCGTGTATCCAAAACGAACACGCTCATTCTTGAGCGCAGCCGCCACGTCGGAGCCGCCCATGCGGCCAATCTCCGTAGGGACGTCGACGTAGCGCGAGTCGCGGAGGATGGTGGCCACATAGCCTAGGACCTCGGGGGTGCTGGACAAGTGGGTGAAGACGACGCTCATGGCACCGCCGAGAAGGAGGATTGCGCAGGAGATGATGCAGGCGGCCATCCACCAGGTGTGGATATCGTAGACGAAGGCGCGGTCGTTGATCTCGGCGGGTGCTTGGAGCTCTCTGCGCTTCCTGTCGTTCTTGACGGCCTTGCGCTCCTCTTCGTCCGTGGGCTCCTCCCAGGGACCGAATACCTCGCCGTCGAGCTGTGCGAGGTGGATGTACGTGTTGACGATCTGGGTGAGGCGGGTGCTGAGTCTCTCCTTGGGGAGGTCGCGGTAATCCGGGAAGAACCACTCGGACGTGAGGTTGGTGAGTGTCGAGTCCTGGAGGTAGTTGAGCGACATGTCAGTAAAGAACTCCGAGGCCCGTTGGCCTGTCGCGATGGGGAGACCCTCGGAGATGGACTGGAAATTGTAGGGGTAGGAGAGCCAGGTGACGGCGCCGGGGGCGTGCTTGAGCCTGGATTTGCGCTGGGCTTCGACGGCGCATTGCTCGCGGACGGAGCGGGAGACACGGGAGCAGCGGACGCGTGACTCGACGTATTTTTGGTGGATGGAGCACTCGGACTTCCAGTACCTGACGCCCTGCTCATCGGAGGTGTTGTTTTCGCTAAGATCTTGTCGCGCCTGGAAGAGCAGATTTCCCACCTCGGCCTTGAGTTTTGTCTCGTTCTTCAGCAAGTCTGGATAGGAGGTTATGGACGAGGTGGACCACCAGAAAGGGTCGAGGAAGCGGTCTGTGGCGAGGCTCCAGCGTTTCCCTTCGTCGAAGCCTGGACTGTACCAGGTGCCATTGGGAATCTTCTCGTCTTCGTCGAGGCTTGTGTTGAAGACCTTGGCACTGAGTTTTGTCGCCTGTCGGCTGGGCTTGGCTATGCTGCTGCAGTCCAGGTGGATGTAGTTTGATTCGATGGCGAAGGTGGTGTTACCGACGGATATGTTATAGACTGGTATTCCTACCAGAGCAGAGAAGTTGGGCTTGGAGGAGACGTTTTTCCAGTCTTCGGGCCCGGTGTCCTCGGCGGACCCCAGGATGGGGATTCTCACATGGCCCCAGATATCCATATCGTCATGTTCCATGTTCACCGTCGCAAGCAAACTACTAACGTAGGATGAATCCACAACGGACTGCCTCGAAACTATAGGGCTTACAATTCCGACGTTGAAGTAGATCACGCCCGAAGGTAGGGGGAGCGATTTCATGTGTAGAACGCGCAGCAGGGACTGGCCCCCAAGCGGAGAACACGCCCAGGCAACGATGAGGGCGAGGGCGAGGACATTGAAGGTGCGCAGTTGGAATTGGGTGAGGAGGGTGGAACCAAGCGTGCGACTGCCCATGAGCTGTTCAAGTATGCCGAGCGTAGAGCCCCTTTCAAGCTTCCATCGGGCGACCTGGTACATGAGACGGCCTATAACGGAGGCGAAGAGGATGGGGAAGACGGTTGCGAGCTGGGGCGGGGTGTATTAGGAGCGAGAAGTAGGGAGGCGTTAGGTGAGGACGCTTACGACTGTGAGGACGTCTCTAAATGTGCCATAGCTTTCGTCTATCGGATGGCCATCCTTCTTGAGAATCGCACAAACAAAGATGACAAGCGCCAGCGGTAGCGCGACGGCCGCAAAATCCGTCATGAGGACAACCAGGTCCATCATCTCAAAGCGCCTTCTGGGAGAAGCCTCGCGCACGAGCGGCCTGCTGTGGGATCCGTCGCCATTGTCGGACAATGATTCACTCCGAGAGGTTTCTGGCTCGCGAGTTGCGGTGCTTGTCTTTCGGGACTGGAAGGGAGAGTCGGGGAGGAGGGAGGTGGAGTGGTGAGGTAAGGAAACAAGTGCGATCGCTTCGGCGGGTGATTTGTTGCCGGGGTTGTTCAACGAGAAGGACGGATCCATGTCTCGTGTGTCTTTGCTTAGGGTGTCAGGGCATTAAAGACGGATAGACAAACAGCCAGGCAGACAGGTAGACAACTTGTCATGAGTAGCCCCACTACTGGCGTGCGCCGTGGATGAGGTGGATGAATGGAGTCAATTCCAAAGCAATAGGGCTGAACAAGGTGCGCTCTCTCATCCATATATATATACCCAGGCATACAATATATGAGAAACCAACACAACAGTCCATGGTTATTTTAAATGCTTCCTCCCGCGAGACAGGGAAGGATGCGATTCCTTCTCCGTTGCCGTAACCTAGACAGTCGAACTAAGATTCCGAGGGTGAGCACTGGCTTCACTGTTTCCTGATAGAGGCCAGGATAATGCTTCTAATAAAAAGACAGCGTGGAACTGCGTTTCAGAGCGCTCCGCATCTTGTATGGGGCAGGGCTGGATGGATTGTTGTGCATTCGGCGATTTCCAGGCTGGGTAATGGCTATGCTGGAACAAGCAAATAGCGCGAGGACTGCGGCTTCAGAGCCTGGGATTGGGATCGCGTGTTTCGAGGGTGGCCTGCGTTGTGTGTTAGTCCTGACAGTTAACAGTCCTGACATTCGTTTTCATTTTCAGCCAGGACTTACCGTTGATGCTGAAGTACTGCTTCTTGCTTGCAAGCAATCAAGACGAGTTATCTTGAGTGCCTGTGATGGGATGATCCAGGACTTGATGTTGGGTTCCTAAGCGTCAGGGATCATGATCCTAGATTCAGCTTCACAGCCTGGAAACTGCCCGGCTCTCGGATCTTCCTAAACTGGGGAGGGGACTAGTGCTGAACATCCATTTTTAGAAGAAGGCGAGGCATATTTTCCATCACGATCCTCCTCGGATTCTGGCACTTGATTTTTCGGAATTTCGCGAAAGTTGAGAAGCCCATCTCCATGTTGTCCGAGAAGGGTGAGCCATTGAGGGAGGAGCCTCTCAATGTCTGGAATCAAGAAAATCGCGTGGTCTTGGTAGCTCCAAATGATGTCTAGTTTAATCGAATTTGGCGACATATGGGCTGATAGGGCTGGTGACGATATTCTTTGGGTGGTCTGCCATCCTCACCCTAGATCACTGGTGTTGAGGTGGTGTTGGTTGTCGGATCCGAGAGTTGGCGGGGATAACTAGCTTCCGCTCCGTAACGGGGGAAATGCTGGGGTTGTAATATCAAGAACACCGGAGTGATATTCAGTTGATTGGGATGTCGTCCGAGGATCAACGTACGAAAATGCTGGTTGCGTGGGCTGAGGGCATGCCTTTGTGGATGTAGGAGAGTTGATGGAGTTGGAGTAGGCATTTTTCTCTGCCAAGGGCATCCTTCAAGGCAGTTTTCTTGCGGAGCCTGTACCTAGGTGCCTACTTTAGGGGCTTGCTTGCAGAGGTGAAGGAAAGGACGATGGAAACCTGAGCAGAGGGGGTGTCCCGTCTGACTGGTCATGAGATACCTACTTATGTACCTACTGTTACCGTTAGGCAGTTATACAGCCGTTTCCTGCAGTGGCTCAGGTACGCACGATGCAGATTGGATTCTGCGAGCTGCTTGTGGCTGATGCATGACCGTGAGGCTTGATCTGTGTACTGAGCATAACGCCTCGGATTGGACATTAGCAAAGTAAGCTAAAGATTATGTGCGACATGATCGTCAACGGCGGCGCATGATGGCAAAGGGGTAAGCATTCTGTTTTGTCTTAGAGTTCTTAGACGTTGGAGAAGTAAACAGCCGAAGTTGTTCTGGGAATTGATATGAATGGATCCGGGCCAACATACACTCCGTCATGAACTAGGTAAATACCTACGCGACGAGAAACTATGAAATTTTATGAACCCTTCATATCTATATACCGTGAAGGGGATCGGTGGACACAACCGGGCATAAGTGACGCAATGTTGTTCACACTAATATCGGTTGTGGCACGCGACGTCAAAACACGCCAAGTCCCGACGGGCGTCTTAGACGCGCGACCGGGGAGGGGCTCTTTGATCAGTCAGCGATATGGCTCGTATCTTATTATGGAATGAGGGAGAGAATCGAGTCAGGGCAGGCAGGTATTTTTGTGTGTTTGCTGGTGAGAGTTGAAGAGAGAAAGAAAAATTAGTTACTATCTGGATTCTGATTGTGGATAGATTGGTTGGTTCGAACAGCATAATGCCTTTGTCCCAGGGGGGAGTATTAAGCATATTATTAGAGACAAACAAGCAATCAATCCTCTTGTGTGTGTGTGTGTGACTGACCAACACCAAGAACTGTCTGATGAGGGGATTTATTTCTCTTATCATGGACCCAGGTATTGTCTCGATAGCGATTACTTTCTGCCCCCCCCTGACGATGCACACTCCGTATCCGTACTCCGTACGTACTTTGTAGATTTTGAATCCCCCCCCTCCATCACCGCCACTTGTTCAACATATCCCTCGGAGGATAACCAAGGCTCCTTGTCCGTCAGGTATCATCATCAGGGGGTACTTATCCTCCCTTGATCCTCCCTCGGCCGGGGTCTGCCGGAGAGTGGTGGTGTGTGTGTGTGCATGACCAAGACGTCTCAACCAACAAACTTGTCGACCCCATAACTCTCGGCGCCGTGGCGTAATTGGCTCGACACCCCCAGTTTCTTCGTGTCGCTCCAGTTTTATTCAAGCTTGGAACTCCCTTGGCCTGCCTCTCTTGCTCTCTTGGGCAAGGTGCTGGAAGCTGTCTTGAGGAGACTTTCGTTACGTACCAGCTTAAACCTTGCCCTTCATTCGCTGGCTTGGGTGGAACCCCCCGGCAAAAAAGAGTCCGTCCTCATGCGTCCGTGCCTTTCCTAAAGAGCCCGTCTCCCCATTTTTTCCCACTCCCGCTTCAGGTACGAGCACCACCGGGGGGGGGAGCCATCCACCATCTTCCTTCTCTCCTTCAACCTTGCCCTTCTCCTCCTTGGATCTTTCAACATCACCCGACAGTCGTTTCTATAATTCTTTTCCCTCTCTATTTCAGGGTATTTTTTTTTCTCTTTAATTTTCTTGTGTTCGGTATCACTAATCCCGCACGCCTCAAACACTCGTTTCCCCCCTTATCTATCTTCCCTACTTCGTGTAAAAGAAGATAGAAGTCGAAAGGGAGACACAAACCCCCATTCGCTTGCTCTGTCATACACCCATACCCGATCGACCGACCCGAAAGCAACTTAACCCACGGCGCGAGACGACCGACAACGACGATAGCCCCTTAACCGAAACGATCGTTTGCTCACTCGCCTTCACCTTTCTGTGTCGCTTTCCTGCCCGAGGCCGTTTAATCATCCTAGAAAAATCCATCCATCTGCAGGAGAGCAAAGGAACGCGCAAACTGAATTGCGACCCGCATTCCAATCTGCAGCTCCCACAAACGCCCTCCCTCCTGGCTTGGCTTGTGGTATCTCTCTTGCGCACAAAGCCCACACAAACAGATAATTATTCGTTCGCTCTTCTCCAACAATAACATCAACCTCGGTCACTCGTTTCGTCCGGTTGATTGTTCTTCCCATTGTTACGCGCTCGGAATCGACGGCAGTCGCTACCTGAAGTTCGCGATCCCCTCATCTAATTCTCGATACCTCATCGATCATACTCAACCACCACTTAATGTCGACCTGATCTGTGTGGAAGGACTCTTATTTACAGTACATCACGTCACAGCACAACACCAGTGCACTTTTTCAAGGGATATTTCTATATTCCCACCATATTCATAATGTTGCGATCTCTGGCCCTGGCCGCCCTGTTGGGCGCCAGCTCCGTCATGGCCGTCACCTGTGACGCCGACAACAAGTGTCCCGAGGATGCTCCCTGCTGCTCCAGTAAGTACATGATATGCTCGTCTCACAATGTCCCCGGTTTCTAACAAAGATTCTCTTCTAGCCTATGGCGAATGCGGTGTTGGCGCTTTCTGCCTCGGTGGTTGCGACCCCAAGTTTTCATTTTCACTCGACTCTTGCGTCCCCGCGCCTGTCTGTGTGGACCGCAAGATGAAGATGAACTCCCTCAACCGTGTCGCCGATATCAGCAAGTACCTGGGCGACGCCGACAAGGCTGACTGGGTCGCTCAGGGCGAGCCTGCCATCTTCAAGGACAACATGCTTCTCACCATGCCCAAGGACAGTGTCGGCACCGTCCTCTCTTCCACCGTCTACATGTGGTACGGAAACGTCAAGGCCCGCTTCAGGACTAGCCGTGGCCGCGGTGTCATTACCGCCTTCATTCTCTTCTCCGATGTCAAGGATGAGATTGATTTCGAGTTCGTTGGTGTCGATCTTGAGACCGCCCAGACCAACTTTTACTTCCAGGGCATCACCAACTGTAAGTCTGGCCACTTCATTGACACCTTGGACTTTGTCCCGTACATGGACTAACAGAGCAATAAAGACGAAAACTCGCACAACGTCTCTCTGACTGACTCCTTCAACAACTTCCATGACTACGAGATCCGCTGGACTCCTGACAAGATTGAGTGGCTCATTGACGGCAAGGTCGGCCGCACTAAGCTCAAGGAAGAGACTTGGAACGCCAAGACGCAAAACTATGATTTCCCCCAGACCCCCGCCCGTGTGCAGCTCTCCATCTGGCCTGGAGGCAAGGCGAGCAATGCCAAGGGTACTATCGATTGGGCCGGCGGAGAGATCGACTGGGAGGCTCCCGATATCCAGAACAACGGCTACTTCTATGCCACCGTGTCTGATGTCGAGATTGAGTGCTTCAATGCCAACAGTCCTCCAGGCACCAACAAGGGTAACAGTTACTGGTACAGTGACATCCGTGCTACCAACGATACCATTGTCGATGGTGATAAGTCGCACACTATCGCCTCTCTCCAGGCCACTGGTACCGATCCGGATAAGGGTAAGAAGAAGGAGAACAAGGAGAACAAGGACAAGGAGGATAAAGACGACAAGGAGGACAAGGACAAAGAAGATAAGGACGAGAAGGACAAGGAGGATGATGACAAGGATGACAAGGAAAAGGACGAGAAGGACAACAAGAACAAGGACAAGGACGAGGACGAGGATGAAGACGAGGATGACGGGCCTGCGACCATCCCCGGCGGTACCAACGGCGCGCCTGCCAACGACCACAGTGATGACGATGACTCCGGCTCCAAGTCCGGTAGCTCCAGTGGTTCCTCCGGTGGTTCCTCCGGTGGCTCCTCTGGCGGCTCTTCGGGCGGCTCCTCTGGTGGCTCCTCAGATGACAGCTCTGGCTCCGCCGACACTTCAGGCTGCGATACCACCAGCTTCAACCAGGACTGCGGAAGCGGTGACGGCGATGACACGGACAGCGAGGAATCGCAGGACGGCGGCAAGGGCTCCAATGCTGGCTCGCGGAACGGCGCCAGTGCCCTGGCCATCATCATCGCCGGCTGCGCGCTGTACTGGCTGTAATGATTTGACGGAAGGGCCCGCGCGCTGTCATGCCTTTTTTCTTTTTCCTTCAGGTCATTCACGCCTCTTTTCCTTCTGGTTATAGAGCATCTTGCTGCGGCTTTTTTTTTGTCGTATTTTCTTGTTGTACTCTGATGAGGGGAAGGGTTGTCGGATCGGCGTGTCCGACACCTTGTATGTAATGTGTTCCCTTTCTCGTGATTATATTTTGGAGGTGGGAGGAGGTGAGGAAGTAGCCCTGGGTTCGGGTATGGAAAAGGAAACGCACACATGGTGTATGAGAGAGAAGAGATAAGCCAAAAACGTGGAGGTAATGGCCTTGGCCGTCCACTCCCTACCTACCTACATGTCTTTCATGACCACGTGCGGATTCTGTTGACACATTCGTCAAAGGGTGTGATGCTTGATTACTCCAGTTCAAACGCCCCTGAGTGAATGAGGTTGATTGAAGAAAGAAGAGGAGACGAAGAAGATGGGCAAGTAGAAGATGGGCAAGCAGAGGATGGGGAGGCAAGGTAGGTAATAGATGGAAGAGAAATCATCCATCTTCTATGACGTCCTCCAATCTGCACCGCGCAACCCGAGTGAAACCCATTCCCCTCACCGATTGGCCGCCTGTGGTCTTCCTGTCATGAGGCCTTGTCGCGATGTGCCTCGTATTTCTTCACATTTGCATGTCGGCGGGCGGCAGCCTAGTGAATAGCAAGCAGCACGCTCCTCATCCACATGAGCCATGGCTGTCTCGTTTTCCGGTCGTCCCGAGGGAGGATTCGGAGGCCGTATTGTGTCTCGCGTGCCGAAGTGCGAGGGTTTTCTCGAGGTTGTTTGTGATTTGCGTGGGCGAAGAGGCTGAGTCTGGATAGGGGAGACCTGAACGGGGATAGGAGAGTATTTAGTCAGAAGAGTGAGGCTTTGGTGATATGGGGGATTGGGCTTATGTTCTGGCAAGACGGTCTAGGTGTAATGGGGAGGGGAAAATCTCCGCGGGTTGGTTACCTAGGTAGGGTTCGTGGGAGGACAAGGAACGCCAAAGATAGATTCTTGCGGCCAGTCGCAGGGCTTGAGAGGATGTCTGCATGTTTTTATGTGCTGTGTGATGCATGCTCTGGATCGGAGTTGTTGCTTCCATTTCTTACTGTATCTGCCTTTTCGTTCTATTTGTATTAGCTTGTGAGGAGCCTTGTGATGATGTGCCGGCTGCCGAGGGACGGAGGAATAGTTGATAGTGGTTATGTCATGGACCGGGAAATCAGGTAGAGGTGTAGGTGGTGTCTAACCCGGTGAGAGGGTTATGATCAGGGTACGGGATGTTGAGGAAAAAAAGAGTGGCTTGTGAGATGATGGATGTAAACAGGTTATGCTCGCAACATGTTGTTGGTGTTGTTCCTCTCCCTCTTTCGTTTGTGAGTGGAACGTTTAGAGACTATAAAGAAGATAGTTGCACCCCATTTTACTGTGCTGACTCTCCTCTAGGTTCGGCAGACACTTTCTATATCCGTTCTCAGTATCAACTTACAACTTCCTTCCTAATGGACAAGACACTTCCTTTTCCGTTTGTCAACATCCTACTCATCCGCCTCTCCCAACCTCCCGTCTCTACTACCTCTCTCCTCACCTCCCTCTTCCTCGTCGCCATAACCTCCATCCTCTACCGCGCCCACCTCGCAACCCGTCGCCCTAAAGACTTCCCCCCTGGACCCCCAACGGACCCCTTCCTCGGCAACATCCTCTCCATCCCCCTGAAGAAGCCCTACATCACCTTTGCCAGCTGGGCCCGTCATCATGGCCCCATACTCGGGGTCAAAGCCGGCCCAAACAACGTTGTCGTCCTTCACGACCCGGAAGACGTCCACGAGCTCCTCGACCGTAGGGGTCACACCTACGCTGGAAGGCCATACAATTACATCGCCCTCAACCACGTCTTCGAACCGGACCTCGGCCAGATCTTCCTGTTTCAGCGCAACGATCGACTCCTGAAGCGATGGAAGCGTCCGGCACGCTGGTTCCTGAGTCCTCAGGGGGTCGAGGGTCTGATGCCCATCATCGACGCCGTGAGTGCCCGGTGCGTCAAGGCGCTCGTTGACCGCCCCGAGGACTTCCTCGAGCACATGCGAGTTTGGGCACTGAGTATCCCGCTCATGGCTATTAGCGGCCAGGCACATGTGAGCATGGATCTACTCAAGACGTACTTTTACCGCCAGCAACTGCTCACGCGGCTGCTTGAGCCTGGGAGGACGCCTCCTGTGGACTATATCGTTCCTCTGAGGTGGATTCCTGAGCGGTTCGCTGGGTGGAAGCGAGATGCGCGCTTCGTACGGGAACATCAAGACGCCCTCTATGGAGAGATGTTGTCTCATGCAAAGGCAGCTTGGCGACGGCACAAGAACACTGGGGGGCCTGACGCGGATGTAGGGGTGATCGGTACGTATGAGGCCATGATGGTGAGACTAATAGAGGAAGGGATGGAGGAGAGGGAGATTATGTGGTTGGCTGGTGGGTTGCTGGACGCGGCGTTTGACACGGCGAGTGCAGCCGTGATGAACTTCTTGGTGGCGATGGCGGGACATAGGGAGGTTCTAGAGAGGGCGAGGAGGGAGGTGGATGAGGTTTGTGGAGGGAGGATGCCAAGGGGAGAGGACGTGGGGAGGATGCCGTACTTGAAGGCTTGTATGATGGAGGTGAGGCTGGTTGAGAGTTGAGACAGAGAGGTTCTGTCACTGACATCCATGGACAACTAGATGTTCCGCTGGCGACCAGCTACGCCACTCGGCCTTCCTCACGTCGCCGACTCAGACGACACGTACAAAAGCTACGTCATTCCGCGCGGCACCACGATAATCATCAACGCTTTCGCGATCCTCCACAACCCCTCCACGCACGCCGACCCAACGACGTTCGACCCAACACGCTACCTCACGCCCCCAACCGACCCAGCGCACAGCAGCACGTGGCTCTTCGGCGCAGGACGACGACGCTGCGCGGGGGAACAGTATAGCATGCAGGCGCTGCTGACGGTGATGGCAAAGATGGTGTGGGCGCTGGAGATGAGCGTGAGGGAGGGGACGGACTTGAGCGTGGAAGGGGGGTTTGATGATGGGTTTATGATGAAGCCGGGAGAGGGGGTGGTGGTTGATGTTAGGGTGAGGGAGGGTAGAGGGAAGGGGGTTGAGGAGGAGTGGGAGAGGGGGGAGGAGAGGTTGAGGGAGGTTTTGGGGGAGTGGTGATGGGTTGTGGTGGTTGTGGTGGTTGTGGTAGTTGGTGATGTTTGGGTAAATGGATTTTTGGTGTTGAGGGTTTGGATGGATTCTGAGCAATACAATGAAATACACGTCAATTGGAGGGATTTCAATCTAGTAGTTGCGTATCGGTAGAGAAGTTGCCATGTTTCACCACATACTGCACGAAATGAATATGTCATCCTTGGTGCAGTTATTCAACAACATCGCGTCATCTAAAAGGATTACCTTGTCTAGGATGACCTTCCCACAACTCCCCCAAAGAGGAACAGCTCGCCACATAAACCTACTAATTCAGGCACCACAGCCCCCAAAGCCGTTTATTCCCTGCTCCCCTGCTGCGCCACCCGCGCGCGAAACTCCCTCGCGTAGCGCTTCCCGGTGTTGCGGATTCGGAATAGCTGGCGAAGAGCCGAAGACGCGAAGGTGTGGAAGCGGAGGGATTGATGGTCCGGATGTAGGGTACATGGGAGTTGTTAGTGGTTTGGTGGGAGTTTGGGGAGGAGAGTAACAGGGCTGTGGTAGATGGTGGTGGAGGGATTGGGATCGGGAGGATTGGGGACGCCGTTGAGATGGAGATGGGATTAGAAGAGGCTGAGATAGGTTCGTATGGGGGTTTTGGATAAATAGAAGACTGACTTACTTCCTTAGATATCAAATAGCAACAACAATCACAATTTGTTTCGACTTACAACACCATCACGACTTGTCTCAACTTAGAACACCTTCAAGAACACCACCACTTACAGGAGCAACAACTTCATTACACCTTCAACACAGAAGACTCTTCTACTCTCAACAACAACAACAACCCCCAAAATGTCCAAGACCATTGCCTTCTTCGGTGCCACCGCCGGCTGCGGCCTCTCCACCCTCCAACTCTCCCTCTCCGCCGGCCACACCTGCATCCCCCTCTGCCGCAACCCTTCCAAGCTCACCACCCTCTTCCCCTCCAACCCTCCTAACCTCCACCCCATCAAAGGCAACGCCCACGACTCCTCCTCCGTGGCCACATGTCTCGTCAACCCCTCCGACCCCTCTCGCCTCGTCGACCTCATCGTCTTCACCATCGGCAGCCCCTTCAACTTCAGCAAGATGACCACCGAGGACCCAGACGTCTGCAAGAAGGGCATAGCAGCCCTGCTGTCCGCCCTGACCGACCTACGTCGCGAGGGGAAGCAGGGTTCTCCGCTGCTGGCTGTGATTAGCACGACGGGTATCTCGAAGCACCAGCGTGATGTGCCTCTTGCCTTTATGCCCATGTACTCGTGTCTTCATGTACCCCACGCGGATAAGAAGGTCATGGAGGAGCAGTTGCAGGGGAGTTCGGAGCGGTGGGTTGCTGTGAGGCCGAGTTTGTTGGTGGATGGGGGGAAGCCGGATAGGAAGATCCGCGTGGGTGTTGAGGATCCGGTGAAGGGGGTGGAGAAGAAGGAAGTTGGGTATACGATTTCGAGGGAGGATGTTGGACGGTGGATGTTTGAGAATTTGGTGCAGAAGGAGGGGGGGGAGTTTGAGGGAAAGGCGGTTGGTATTACTTGGTAAAGGGGGAGTTGGTGATGAGGAACTACGAGTTGATGTCTTGATCAAGAAACATTCACAAAAGGACTTTTCTCGAGGGAAATGGATAGTTTGTAGCTAGTTTATGTACATTTCCCTTCAATGTTGCATCATCATGCCGGCCGCTGTGCTGTGCTGTGCTGTGATGATAGTCACGCATGGGTATGATCCTCGTCTCCCTGACGGGCCCTTGTTGTTAACTCCGTTTGACTGTCCTCAGAAAACCTGTTGGACGTCCAGTTGGTAGAAAGCAAATCAGTTGAAGAAAATCAAAAAGCAAATGTTTGAAAAACCCTCCAAAATAAATTCCAATGCCGGCTGATGCAGAGTGTTCGTAACTCATGTCGTCCTGTTGGACCGTCGTTCGGGTTGTCTGGTGATTCGTGACCTCAGAAACCGCTTTCTCGCTCGTTGATTTATCTCTGGAGATCAAGGGCGTCGATGATGAACTCGACGAGGTCGTCCATTCCGTCAGGAGAGTTGAAGTCGTGCTCGCCATCTGGGTACTGGTACCAGCCGATGTCCATGCCGAAACTGCGCAGGGTGCTGAGCAGAGCGTTTCCCTCTTCAATGGGCACTCGGTCATTGTCGTTGTTGTGCTGTAAGAGAGCAGGCGTGTTCCGAAGGACAGCGTTCCCAAGGGGCATGTATGGAAGCTCGAGCAACTCGCGGGTCTCCTGAAGAGAGAGGTTGGGGAACGGCATACGGGAGTTGATGGTGACGAGAGCACCCAGACGGGGAGGTCCATCGTAGCCGTCGTTGAGCGGGAGGATGTCCAAGCCGAGGATGGTGTGGGCTGCCATGGCGCCGCCCTGACCGATGCCGATCAGGATGATGCTTTCGTAGGCCCCGTTGAGGAGCTCGGCCTCGTTGTTGATGAGGGCATGAAGACGAACGGAGTTCCGCATCAGACCCTGGATCTGAGTGTTGTCGTAGTTGTCCGGGCGGTGGATGTTGCGAGTGTCAAACCACTGTCTGCCCGTGATGCCGGGGAAGTCACCAGCAGCGGAGGGGAAGACCCAGCGGAAGTGAGGGAAGGTCTGCATGAGAGTTCTACCCTGAGTGGTAAGGTGGCGCTGCAGAGACGATGCCAGGATACGGGCAGAGATTCCGCGGTCATGGAGGAGTATGACAGTGTGGGTGTGGTTGACAGGGGGAGGGATATAGGAGATAGCGATTCTGATAGAGACGGTCTCGAGGCCCGCGGCGGTTCGGGGCAGCATCTCGGTCTGGGCGTTGCCATCGCTGGAGTCGTCCGAGCTAGACTCGTCCGAGCCGTTGTTGTCGTTCATGTTGTCTCCCTCTTCGGCGGCGGCGGCGCTGTTGTCAATGTTGTTGCCCTCCTCGACGTCGCCACCGTCGTCACTGTCGTCCGAGTTGTCGTAGTTGTGATGGGCCAACATGCCCTCAATGTCTGCGAGTTCCGGAATGAACTCGATCTGATCGATTTCCTCGCTAGCATCGTAGATAGTGCGAGCCAGGCGGGGGTCGTCGAAGGCGGGCAGGATGGGCTGGAGGCGCAAGCCAAACCGTCTTCTCATCTGGTCATTGGGAGAGCACATCTTGTCGCTTGCTTGATGATGATGCTTTGTCTTGGGAAGCGTGAGAAGGATGTTTGTGCGATGGTGATGTTTGGAAAGGGGAACTGGGGGCTGTGGGCAGTGCGTGACGATGCCGGTGATGTTTGGGAACTGTTGTTTGGGAACTGATGTTTTGGAAACAGCAGAGTGCCTAGTGACTCAGATGATGTTTGGAAAGGGCGGGAGGATCAAGAGCTGACGATGATCTTGAAAATGGTTTGGAAAGGAGAGAATGTGTATGATGATGCCGGTGATGCTTGCGAAGCAGGAATAGAATGTTGATATTCCCGATGTTTGGGGGAGAAGAGAACGCGAAGGAGTTGGTGATGAGGGTGTGGAAAGAAGAAGAGGAGAGGGGGGAATCTCAGAAGGGGGGAATTTTTTTATAGTGCAGAGGCAGGCTAGATTGTTGAGGGTGCGTTTGGAAAATTCAGGGCACAATAATAAAAGATGAATAGGAGTGTTGATGGTATGTCCTCGAGCTGCGTTTGCTTCAACCTCGATATCTAACCCCGCTGGTGGGATACTTCCAAGTGGACTAGTGCCCTCAGTAGGGTATGGATGGAGTAGTCGATGGGATGTCTATGTTTTGTAGACAATAGGTGGGCAGTATGGGTGGAATGGGTGATGGTGTTTGCAGACATGGACTCGGGGGATGGTTGTGGACGGTGATGGCGGAACTTGAAAGACACGCCACGAGTGATTGTTTGATTTCCATGATTGCTATGGGTGATACTAATTAATTTCTGTATTGGAATAACCATATCCTGGTGATGGAGAATTAATCATGACATTAACCAAGACATCTCGATATCTGGTTGTGGACTTGTTGGCACTAGAAGTCAAGGAGGTTGTCGTCCACCATCAACAGTATGTCCGTCCACTTCGTCCACTCACGATCCACGACCACCATAGCCATCCCATCATCCCGTCCACACAAGCAAGTCTATCTCCTAGGCCAATCCACCACCGCGTTTGTGGGCAACGACAAGACATAGACAGACCCCCGACTAGCCCCTCCACCATCCCTCGAGAACGAGTGAGGAGTCCCAGGTACCTCGAGCCCCACGGCAGAAATCAAGATACATCGGCAGGCAAATCAGTGACTCTAGGACTCAGGGTTTCTAGCCCTCTTAGTGGTCTTTCGTTTGTTACTCGTCTTTGGCGCATGTCCCGGTGAGGGGTAGAAGTACTCTTCTCTGGTTGAGGTTGCTGATATCCCGCGAGTTGAGGCTAGAAACTGGTGGGAGGTACCTCGTCTGCAGTTTACTACGAGCGAGATTGAGGGTATATCTATGATGCTAGACTGTATTTTCTGTTCATCTGCCAAAGAAGCCGTCCAAGGTGTGAATTTCTCGACGATGAGGGGTGCACCCACCGGCGTAGGTAGTAGGCAGCATCTTGAGGGAAGGAGCCACGCGTTGAGTCACATGAGGGTATCTCCTGCCTCGAACAGCTATCTAGGCAACAGAGTTTAAAGAAATTGAAGTTATTCCGACCCGAGGCATTCCACAGTTTCGCAATTAGTCTCTTTGTAGAGAAATGCGGACTTGGTGTTGAAGTGTGTGGTATCGCGGATATTGGCCAAAGCAGCAATATTTATGCTCGCCTTTACTCATATTCAATACCCACTTCCTACCTACGTACGGACTACTCGGCATCTAAAGCCACTTCATTTCTCATTCAATGCTTGCTTGTCTTACTGTCCGACGGACATTTGCTGAATCATCCTGGAAATGAGCATCACCAATCCTTCTTCCCCACGTTGGTGGCTGTCAACGTCAGCTGAACTTGTCATGTCCAGGCACTCCAGTCTTTCAATCCTCGATCCCGTCCATAATTAAAACGACTTGCATATTGTCTATCAGTCGACATGAATTGCATGACCTGCTCTGGTATGGTTTCATCTCATCCAACACTCCCGTGGTGGCGTTCTTGTCTTCCTCCCACAAAAGCCTTCATCACCAAAAACCCCCCCCCAAAAAACCACATCCACCAGACACTCGCTCTCACAATCACAATTCAACCAGCCAGAGATGCAGAGAGCTGCCATTGAAAAAAAGCCTCAAATCCCCCTTCATCTCTTCCCGAACCCTAAAAAACCCCCCTCCATCCATATCCCAAACACCACCCGCGCTTCTTCCCCGATCCCTGCCC
>JABFFI010000471.1:6541-20049 GCA_013623725.1 Fusarium robinianum | reverse complement strand
GCTTGCACGAGCAATGACCAGTGCGATGCAGGAGAGATCTGTAACCTTGGTACCGGCGAGTGCGAGGCTTTCGCAGGCTGCACAAGCAACGACCAGTGTGATGCAGGAGAGACCTGCAACTTGGGAACTGGCGAGTGTGAGGCTCCCTCGGGCTGCACCAGCAACGACCAGTGCGATGCAGGAGAGACCTGTAACCTTGGTACCGGCGAGTGTGAGGCTCCCTCGGGCTGCACCAGCAACGACCAATGTGATGCAGGAGAGACCTGCAACTTGGGAACTGGCGAGTGTGAGGCTCCCTCGGGCTGCACCAGCAACGACCAGTGCGATGCAGGAGAGACCTGTAACTTGGGAACTGGCGAGTGTGAGGCTCCCTTGGGCTGCACTAGCAACGACCAGTGTGCTGAAGGGCAAACTTGCAATCTTGGAACTGGCGATTGCGAGGATGCCCCCGTTCTGGATCCCTGTGTGGACGTGAACGACTGCCTCCTCACCGTCAACCCTCTTTGCATACTTGGCGCGTGCTTATGCGTTGACGCCCTTTGTGTACCTCCCGCTGATCAACAAATCTGCTCGACAACAGCAGACTGCGCAGCAGGGGAGAACTGCCAGCAAGGGGTATGTGTTGAGCCCATTGGGTGCGGCGGTGACGACGAGTGCCTGAGCTTAGGCTTGTGCGCATTTGAGGACGTGTGCCTATGCGTTGACGGTGTCTGTGGTCTGTTTGGGTCTCCCCCGGAACCTGAATGCGCAGGCCTGTTAGACTGCTTGGGAAGGCCTGGCTGTCCCTTGGGGCTGTGCGTTTGTCTTCTGGGGCAATGTGTACTCCAAGGTGTCTTGGGCTGATTGAGCACGGCCTCAGCGGTTGTCAGATCAGATTGTACAACTATTACTAGTCTAGCCCTCGGTTTTCTTTCTTTTCTTTCCTTTTCTTTGTTGGGATTTTCTTTTCCACCGTCTCATCTCTGTCTACCTTAATAATTTGGCAGATGTCAGTCTAATAGTTAGTATTAGTATTGGAATACATTTCTTTTGTTACATCAGAAATCCCCAGTCCGTAGGTAACGAGTACCTACCTACCTTACCTACTTACCTAAGTACCTACCTAGGTAGGTAGCGACCTCATTAATGAGAGGACTCTTCACTTGAACTTAAGTTATTTAATCCCACCCCGTCCGTTGCGTTGTGTGGGCTACCCCTGGACGCCACCCCTTATCGCGGGCTCCACTTAGGTAGGTAGTCAACAAACACCCGCTTGTCAATGCGTTCACGATTCATCCATGATGGCGACATCCGCCCTTCAGTCATTAGAGTGATGATAAAACATCTCTCGGACGGGGTATGAATCTCGCATAAAACGTATCTACTGCCTCCGTACTTAGAAAAGATACCTACCGTACCTACTTGAACAATATAATATACCTACCTAGGTACTCCGTACGGAGTACTTGAGGTACGGATACGGCGTAGGATAAGGTTGTCCAATCCCATTGCGAGGTCGGTACTTGCCGCATTCCCATCCAATTCATCTCTCATTCCTTTCGGTAGGCACGGAGCTATTCAACGCCGCTCCGATCGGCTTCGACTTCTTCTCCCCACTACGCACCACACCTCCTTCGCAACCTTGTCCTTCTGCCAACTTCTTCTCGTCCTAGCTGTCCGGTGCTTGGTGCTCACGCTTTTGTTTATAGCCTTATCCTCCGCACATTGATTGCGACTTCTCTCTGGATATTCGCCCCTCGATCTCCACGATACATACTCCTTTTATGTATTCATCATTCGCGACTCGAACCCCCTAGACCATACCCTTTGTGCCTGTTTCAGTAGCGATAAAATCGCGGTCGCTTCGTGCCCGGTCCGACGCAGGCCTCGAAACCCTTGTTCGGTCGATTTTGACCCTCTCGTCCCGATCGATCACCGCTCTCCAAGTGCCAACACAACATCCGTCCATCTTCGGGCTCTGTGTTCGATCATTCGTCAAGCTGGGATTCCAAGCTCTGCACCCAAGGGTGAGCAAGGGTCGGGGAGCGGGTGACCTGACTGAATCATTCGGTTGTCCTTTGCCGCGTCATGCGAATTTGGCGATGCCGTCCAGCCTACGTCCCGGCCGGAGACGACCCATTGTCTTAGCCATACTCCTCGTTGCATTCATCTTTGTTTTCTTTGGGGGTTCCAATTCGCTTGGTTCTCGATATCATTTTCCGTTCCCCTCCAGTTTCAGGCAGGAGAAGCCCGACCGCCCCAGCCTTAATGCCGCGCCACCCTGCACGCCCAACATCGATCACCTCCGACGCGCCGCCTATGGTTTGACTCGGCAGGTCGTGTACCAGAAACGGTGCATCCGCGTCGCCGTTGACAGCACCATCGATAGAACTACCATATCCGAAACCTCAAATCCGCTCGTGGGTAATGGACAGGTTCTACAACTGGACCAGGCCTGTGTGGGATGGGAAGAAGCTCGCTGCGACCCGATTATGCTGAAGGTGCCGGCGGCATACCCCGTGCTGGATTATTCCGATATTTTGTTTGGTGTGGCCACCACCCTCGATCGACTCGTTGATTCGATGCCGCAGTTTGAAAGCTGGCTCACACACTCTGGCGCACGATTGCTTGCGGTTATTACAGATACCGGCGACGAAACCAGGTTTGAAGGCGTGAAGCAGCAATTTCGCGACCATGGTGTGGATCTCACGCTCCTCAAGCCATGGAATAATACCATCACCCAAAATGAACAGCACTTTGCTATAGTCCGTGACCTCCACCAACATGCAACTTCCGAAACAAAGTGGGTTGCGATTATTGACGACGACACCTTCTTCCCTTCCCTCTACCCCGTCAGACAGGTCCTTGCCGAGCACAACCACAAGGTCCCCACATATTTGGGCAGTCTGTCAGAGAACATTGACGCAGTCAAGCACCACGGCTACATGGCATTTGGTGGGGCGGGCGTCTTCCTGAGCAGGGCCCTCCTTGAAGAGCTCGACACCCATCTCGAGGGGTGCTTAGACATGGAGCATGTGCCGCAGGGAGATGGTCTCTTGAAAGCTTGCATCTACGACAGGACTAAAACAAGGCTGACTGTCGTCCGCGGGTTTCACCAGCTAGATATGGGGGGTGATATGAGCGGGTTCTATGAGTCGGGTCATTTGCCCATAAGCCTTCACCATTGGAAATCTTGGCATCAGGCGCCGGTCGACAAGATGGTCAAGGTCTCGGAACTCTGCGGGGGATGCCTCCTACAGCGCTTCACATTTGGGACTGATACTGTATTTACAAACGGCTATAGTATTGTACAATACCCAGCTGGACTCGAGAGCGTCGACTTGAACCTGATGGAGGGCAGTTGGGAGGGTGCACCAGGGTTTGAGTGGAGTTTGGGACCTATGAGAGATAAGATGGATCGCCGTCTCAAGAAGAGTTATCGTCTGGTGGACTCGGAGAAGGTGGGCCGTAATCTACGACAAATCTACGTCCATCGGGTGGAAGACGATTTGCCTGCGACGGGCGAGGATGTTGGCAATGGCGAGAGCCGGCCAAAGATCTCGGATATGAGGGATGAGGTGGTTGAGCTATGGTGGGAGTGGTGAAGGCATTTTGCTTGCATTTGAGCGGGGGATTAGTTGATTGTACATATCAAGTGACGAAGGGATGATATCAGCAGCCTGGGACGTTTAGGTACGCACCTCTTACAACGGCGTTTATAATGTTAATACGGAGCATCGATGTAGGTAGTCGGGATTCCCGAATGACCTCACACTGCATGGACCCACTTCAATGCTCTGTTCGGGTAGGTAATCATCGGCACCTTGGGAACTGAGAGGGGGCTGTCAAGCCACCACCAGCCAATCAAAATAAATACCCAACCACAATCCTAACTGCGGTTAGGCCTACCAAGCACCGGGCCCACTAACTACCTAGGTACCTACCTAGGTTCCTATCCGTCAGCATCTCGGCTTCTCGTTGAAGCAAAATATTGGAAAGCCTCTTCGGCACGCACTTGAACGAGAATACCTACTCGACTTGCTGTTGTCTACTGAACTAGTGATATCCCGGGAAAAACGTCAACTTGATCCTCCCATTATGGGACTGCACGGCCGCTGTATAGTTTTGTTGGATAGACACCCTTTGATAGTCGAGAAGATTAGCAGTGTACGCCCTGGTCGCTTCATCGTATCCGTCCTTGTCAGTGGGCTTTAGAGCCAGGACTCCGCTTAGCTTGAGAGTCTTGCAGGTCTCTGGCGCACCCGGGATGATGTCGTCGAAGAAACCCATGAGAGGGGTGCCCGGGTCTTCGGAGGTTAATAGGACAGGACCGTCATTGCCTATGAAACTCGGCACTTGTTAGCATGTTCGCAGAGAGCTCTGCCAGGGGTTCTGCCAGGGGTTCTACCTTCAATAACTGAAACCCCGCAGTAGGCTTTTGGATAGTTTTCCCAGTTGATCTGAGGCCATGTACCCAAGTTATGGGCGCGCCCGTCGAAGTTGGCGTCGGCACCTCGAACGAGTCGCCCGGCGAAAGCGCGGCATGCCGTCGCAAGGTCGATGAAAACGGTCGTGTTGGAAGCGACCTAATGGTCTTGGGGTTATCAATTGTCTACCAGGGAACCGAGTCGCCTCACCTTCATGGCCCTGTACGGTTTGAAGTCGACGCCGTTCTGGTAAGCCATGAACCAGCGGGGTGCGCCGTCGGGGTACACTGTCTGGAGAGTGATGCCCGGTTGACCGAGGTCTTGGTCGCCAAAGAACGGGTCTATTCATGCCTGGAATAAGTCTGGGCGCTGGGAGACGGGGGAGAATCGTGATGAAGCCATCATCGCACCTTGTACGAGTGTGTAAGTGCTCTCATGTGGACTCCCACATAAGCCGACCGGGGAATGAGATTGACGAGTCGCTGTAATAGAAGCCGCCACAGTAGCGACGAGGGCGAAAAGAGATAACATCGCTAACTGCGCTTTAGAGATTTCCTTGAAGTCCTGGGGAGAGTGGGATGTTGATGTTCTGGACTAAGCCATCACTCGCCGGCGGCGTCATTGAATCTGGGGATGCAATTGAACATTAATACTGTGTGTACGCAGAGGCTGTGATACTTGGCCATCTGCCCCCATCGCTTTTCCCCGTCTTTTAGGTAAGACGAGTCAATCGGTTGCGTCTTTTGTTGGCCATTTGCCTGCTGGGATTCTTCGTTGTTTGCTTTCACGGAGATGAGTGTTTCTTCTGTTGGGGACACGACATGTTGTTTGCCGACCCTCAAGAACACCAAAGCGCAACAGGGTCCATATTAGGTACATAATCATTCCGTCAATGGGTGAGCCAGACGTGGGACATCTCTGTAAGGAGTTCTCGGAGTTTTTGACGGACTTCCCAACTGAGAAGAGAAAGATGGCCTGATTGGTTACGTCGGTTAGATCCCTGCTGGCGCCTGCTGGTTGTCTCATGCGAGTAAGCAAATACCTCGTCAGTGTCTGTACCGTATCCTTCTCAGGAAAAGACCATGCTAGGTACTGCTAATCATCCTCCACCTAGTTACGGAGTAGTACCTAATACCGAGGCAGAGAGGTTTTGTTTCACTGACTTGGATGGTGTCCCTGCCCGTCGCTGACAAATCCCCGGTGACCGACCGAGTCGAAGGAACGAGGATGGTCCCACCTGCCAGAGGTGCACCTAGGTAGGTACGGATACACGCATATTCCCCAACAACGTCAAAGTCGACGTACGCCCACTTCAAATTCATTCAACCATCCACTGCCATGAAAAAGAGCAACCATTAGCCATGTTTTCGACTTTCAATGTAACAACGCCGGTTCCCATCGCAGGCGAACAGCCGTCTCTTCCGCCCCAGTCGCGACCAAAGCGCGCCCAAGTCTCCCGCGCTTGTGACTGGTGTCGCCTCTCCCGTGTGAAATGCGATTCTGTCCGGCCGTGCCGAAACTGCAAATTAGCAAAGAGGGACTGCGTGAACGCCGGACGGGACGATTTCAGAAGTGTGACTGCGGCGACGAGGTATATTGTGTGATTCCTCGGGAAGACCAACCGCTGATGATTTGACAAGAGAGGTGCAGAGGTTGCGAGCTCGGGTTCAGGAACTGGAAACCAAATTGATGACACCATCACCATCGAGCGAGAGTGGCTTCCCACGGCGTCTGGGCTCGGTAAGGTGGCAGGGGGCAAAGGTCAAGGGGTTGCAATATGGTCCATCTTCTCTGCCGTACTTTGCTCAACGATTATCAGCTTTCACAAAGGTCGACATCGACTTAGAGACGCCGCCAAACGAAAGTATTTACGACAATGGCACAAATTGCGAACGACTTAAGCGGCCAGAGCAGGATGCGTTGCTCGATTTGTACTGGCAGGGCTATCATGCCATTTACCCGATTATCGACGAAGCAGGATTTCGGTTACACTATGATTCACTGTGGGAAAGTCCTTCCACAAGGAAACCTTGCCCCTTGGTGGACATAGTGATAGCGCTTTGTATTCAATTCGGCTCGACATATACGCACTCGGCAACTGATCGGGAGTTTAGCAACGCCAATATGCCAGGACATGATTTTTACCTCCGGGCGCATCGACAACTTGGCCGAAGTCTGGATCGCCCGGCATTGATATCAGCTCAATGCCTCTTTCTCAGTGTCATCTATCTACGGGCTATGAACCGCTCGAATGCCGCTCACGTCATGACGGGAACAGCTATCCGGATAGCGCAAGCCCTGGGCCTCCAGTATTGTGATAGTTCCGAGCGCACCTCCAAGGGAGACTCATCGTCACTGGAACCCGAAGAGCGACTCTGGAATTGTCTAGTTATGCTTGATACGCAGCTCTCTATTCACCTTGGTCGGCCCTTTGCCCTTCACGACTCGTCACACCAAGAGCAGCTGGACGCACCACTAGACGGCACTGCCCAGCTAGTTGGGCCAACTTTCCTAGTATCATCAGGGAGTGGAATCAATTGGCTTCGCTTTCATTACGAAATCGACAATCTCTTTAGGCTTGTCCGTGACATTCAGGCCGGGTTTCTAGCCGTCTGTGAGGATGTGCTGGATGATATCGATGCACCTGACTTTTATGCGCATCCACCATCGCGCGAAAAGTGCGCCCAATACCTCCAACAACAACTGAAGAAACTCAACTCTTGGGCCCGGGAGCTTCCCGAGGAACTCAAGACGCCGAGAACGCAGGGCATACCGTTGTCCATGGATCGATCTCCCTTGGACTTCGCTCAAAACGACCCTCTGTGGCTTCAGCGACAGCGCCTCATCCTGGAACTCGAATACCACGCGTTTCGTATGGCTTTAACCAGGACTTTCATATCCTTTCTCCCTACACCGGCACTGGGAACTCTGTCGAGTGACAACCATTGTATCGCGTGCGTCAACTCGGCTGTTGTGGTCACAAACATCCTGCACCAGGTCCTCAGCGACACGGCGATCTTGACCGGCTGGTACCAGTTGGTAGACTGGCAGCTCAACGCACTCCTTTCACTTGTTGGATTTGCATGCGGGTATCCGATCTGCCCAATGTCACCATCAGCTCGCAAGGCCTGTGTGAGGGCCGCCGCTGTGTTTGAGTTGGCCCACTGCTCGGACATGGCGAACTTGACCCAGAAGTTGAGAGAAAAATGTCTGGAGATTGTGCAGGGTTTCTGCGTTAGATTGGGCATCGCAACACCATCCGTCATCTCGTCCACTCCTTCCGACGCAGGCAACGTCGCTGAAGCGGGCCCCAGGTCAGCGATGGGAACAACTTCCTCAGTGATGGGCTTTGGGGAACAGGCTTTATTGAACCTTGGACTAGACAATATGATGGCCAGTAACGACTGGATGGGTGAGAATAATTCTGGGCTGCTGCTCTGGGGTGACTTGATGAAGGACTCGGAGACCGGACTGGCGTCGCCCATTAGGGATACGGATATCACAACATCAACTACGTGAGCCCGGGCCAACCCGACTTTTATCGGCATCAAAGACCAGTCGTACAAAGTTCGGAGGGAATCCCAACAACCCGCCTAGAGTACGACAGGACGACAATAGGTGACCACTTTCCCGCTACACCACCCAGCATTTCACAACAAACCCTTCCCCGCGCAACGTTGACCTACACCCACCAGAGCGAAGAACGCCAGCCCACTCCGCAGATGATGGCCCATAGTTCACCAGGTAGGCGTCAACGCCAAAACCGTTAAATTGCTGCCACGGCATGCCGTTGCTCTTATAGTCGAGATGAGGAGCGAGAGCATGGTTCGAATACTCCTCGAGAACGGAGCACTTGTGGGCAACACACACGCTGTGGCACATGGCACCGCCCTTGTCTGAGGCATCAAACAGCCCAAGAGAGCTCGCCTGTTTCTTACTCGACGCCGGCGCCGATGTTAACGTCAAAGAATCCAACGTCACAGCGCCTCTGCTCTTTGTGACGGAGAAGGGAGGGAGAAGCAGAGAAAGGATGAGAGACCGTTTACCTTTCATGGCCAAGATGGTAACAAATAGCAATATAATCGGACTTTTCTTTCCCCAATGGCCCAGCATAGCCCAACAGCACTCTATCTAATTCCATTTTACCTCTGTCCAACCCTTCACGTTCGCCTCCCAGCTCTCCACCAATATCTTCATTGCCTCGTTGCCGATGACTCCCAAAACATCTTCAGCTCCCTCGAAAACCCACCGTCTCGCGGTCGGCTCGAAGTCCCGCGTAATGACCTGCTCTTTCAACTTTGTGACACGGGCCTTTCCCTCCGTGAGCGTCGTCTCGGCTACTGCGCGGAGATCCTTGACCTGTGCTACGATTTCCTTGGGAAGATTGCTTTTGCCGGAGCGGTCACGTTCCTTCTCGCGGTCGTTGAACGACAGAATCCATTGAGCAGCGATCTTAGTCGCAGCAGCAGTGTCTCGGAGGATGGCGACGGCGTGCATAGAGCTGAGGGTGGAGATGGACCCGGAAATTTCAGACCCGGAAGGCGTGCAACAGGAGGCAAGCGTGTCGAGGGCGACTTTCACGGCATCGATGATCTGGGTGAAAATCTCGGGCACAGGACCTGTTCTGCTGACACCGATGGCGGAGGGGATCAGGGTGCTGAGAAGGCTGATTACTTCGAAGTAGATGGCTTCCTCGGACGTTAGGTCGGGGTCGGCGCCGTGCAGGAACTTGGCGAAGGAGTTGCTGAGTCGATAGAGGGTTTCGAGGACGAATGTTTGCTCCGTGATGGCGGCAGCGGCGGATGACTTGTAAATGTTCGGGGGTTTATAGGTAAAGATCTCGTGGAACATTTCAGATAGGAGAGATAGGTGAGAGCGACGGCTCTGATGCTTTGTTAGCTCGAGGAATAGGACGTGGCAGCAATGATTTCTTACTGTCAAAAGGGGACCGACTGCCAGCCGCGAGTAGATTGGCGGACTCGAACTGCAGTCCCACGAGGGGAATAAGCCATGGTCCAGAACCTCGTGAAGTTCAGTATCATCGGTCACCTCGGCTGTGGAATATGTCAGCAGCATGAACAGGGCTCGTCGGAAATGTTGGCAACTTACTGAACCGCGGATCCCGAAACACCTCTGCGAAATTATGCCCCAACAGCCTCTCCGTCCTCGCTTCCTCCACCAGACTCATTGCCCTCGTGCAACTCCACCGCAGATCGTCCATGTACTTTGGAATGTCGATGGCACTGCTATAAGTCCCTGCCTCGAAGGCATCGACCAGGCGTCTCGGCATGCGCAGTTTGAGTGACGTACTGTAGTGAGAATTAAGAAGATCCATCAAGTCTGATCCATCGGAGTCTGATGGAGAGATCAGCGCAGGAGAGATCGTGGACATGCGGTCGTAGAAGAGGGAGCCAAGAGAATCAATGATAGTGCGCTTGACCCCTAGGGTGTCCCAGATCTCTCGTGCCCGGCGTGTAGATCCGACAAAAATGTGCAGCTGTACAAGGAGGAGAGAGATGACGCTATGTCGAGGAGTGAGTGAGAGTTGGTGTTCCAACAGCAACAAGGCGCGTAGGAGCGGCGCAAGAGATACGGGCGAGTTTGAGGTGTCGGTTGAAGGAGGAAATGCAAGCTGAATATCGCAGAGGGCAATGATAAGAGCCAGTTCGGGCTTGATCTCGGCTTCTATTGATGAGCCCTTCGATGCAGTGCTCGCCAGGGACTGGTAAAACTCTAGTGTTATTTGCGCAATCTTCTGGAAACAGGGCCTGGGAGAGTTTGAATCGACCGAAATGTCAGACACAACGCACTTCAAGCAAGGCGTCTCTCCGGGCACGGTCGTGTACATGGAAGGACAGGTAGCCGCCAGATACTGCAGCTTGAAAGACAAGACGCGTATCCTGGCCGAATCCAACTCATCCTCCGTTTCTTGGGAGAGTCGAGGGACAATATCGTATACGAGATGCTTCATCGCAGGGGGACTGAGCTTTTCCACAAGTCCCTTGATGTCTTCGAAGCAAGCGGCGCTGGTTCTTTGGTCTTTGATGTAGTTTATCAGCTCTTTCAGGCGGATAGATGCAGGCTCGCCGTCCACAACGTCGTCCTGATCATTGGGAGCGAGGCTAAAGGCGGCCAGGACACGGGCGAGTAGGATTACCCGCTTGTAGATTGGCCGCAAATTCGGCACCTTGATAAATCTGAGGAGCAGTTCCTGGACAGTATTCTCGACGCTAATCGCAGTCAGTTCCACTGGTTTGAGTTATATAGACAGAGTATGGATAAAGGAGTGGCGTACTCAGGCTTGACGCTTCTCATCTCGGCGGCGGCATCGATGAAATGTTGCCAGACCTTCCAGTCTGATGCCAATAGATTTGGCAGGCCGTTTTCGTCCTCAGTTGATAGGCAATCCTTGCATAGTTGGTAGATTCCCTCGTAGTCATGCTCGCGCTGGTGCTTGGCGATGATGTTGAGAAGTACCTCTTTTCGACCCTGTCGGAACTGTACGAGGGGGGAAAAGACGGGGCTGTTGACGAGCTTCTCGACGTCCTCCTTGGTTCCGTGCTTCTCGACGATATCATAGAGCAGAAGAACCTCTTCCTCGGTTTGGATACTTCGGGGTTGGGGTTTAGGGGTTTCGTCCTTTTGGACGTCGTTTGCCTAGCAAGGGATTTAGAGATCCAGAACTGCCTGGTTGGCGGGCTGAGGGGCGGGGGAATTCAATGATACCTGCTCTGAAAGTTGTGCAGCCCTCTGAATCTGTTTCAAGGCTAGAGTTCCGTACAGCTTCTTTTTCTCGGGCGGTGACTGGGAGCTGGCCTGGGAGAGTCAGCTCGGCACAGAGACTGTCGGTGAAGCCATCCGTTCATACCGCTAGCATGTGGGTGATGGTGATGTTCCAGAACATGAATGATCGTTCCTTTGGGAAAGCTCTGTCCAGGGTCGCTGCAATCTGGCCAACAAGTCAGCGACAGCTCCAAGGTAACAAGACTCTATTTTGGTCTTCCTACCTGCTGTGCGCTGACCAAGTCCCAGTGCAGCAGACAAGACTCCAAACACCGAGTAGTGCCGGCCTTATCCTTGGGTGAAGCCTTGACCAGACGGGCCCTCAGAGGGCCCAGGGTCTCGGGGAATTCATCGTCATGGAGCAGCCCCTGTGTCGCCCACTCAAGAAGGTCGATACCGTCAACGTCCTTGACGACTGTTCCGTCCTTGACAAACTTCTCGACGGCAGCGACGGCAGCAAACTTCCCGCTTGGGTCATCGAGCTGGCTCTCGGCACAAATCTTGACTATCTAGTAACGCGGCGTTAGCTGCAAGCTCTGAATAACAACCCCGAAGCTATCGCATCCCACCTCGTAGTACGGGTCGTTGAGTGTCTTGGCTCGCTTCTCAGCTAAGCGGATGACAACGGCCCAGTTGCCATCATTGAAGGCCGACTGGAGCTGCAGGTCGACGCCATTCTTAAGAGAGGGCCGTTGCCAATTCATGGGTATCAAAGCTTCACGGGGTTGAGCTAATGAAGCGTGAGAATGAAGTGGGATGGTTGGAGAGATAGATAGATAGATAGATTATGTGTGGAGGGGCTTCAAATTCCAGATTTGTGAAGGTCAAGGGAGGAGGGCCCACCCAAGTGGAGGGCCCACCCAAGTGGAAGGGAGAGGAGGGTGGTGTGGCTGGTGCGGAGGGAGGGAGAGCTGTGCCACACCTCCAAATGGAGCAGCATGCCCGCCCGAAAGCCGTTTTCCTTGTATACCTATCTCGAGGTACTAGGTAGGGACTTGGATGGTGAGTTGAGATATTGAATGTTAGATATTCTTCCTTCGACATCTTCTCGCTTAATTATTACGCCTTGCCAGAAACATTCCGAATAATGCGCCTTCCCATCCACTGGCGTATCGATACGTCTTCGCCATCCTGTCGTGTTACATGTGATCGTCAAACCTCAAACCTCTTCCCATTCAATCGTGTTGTACAAACGTCTGTCGCTTTGCATATTTGACCCATCTCCAATATCCGGTCTATTGCGGCTAGGTCGTCTCCCCATGCGCTTGCAAGATCGTCTCGATGCTCGCTGCTTCACCAGAAGCCACCGCCGTCCTTCTTTCGTCGCTCGGTCTATGCCAACGGTCGGTCAGTCTTCGCATCTCTCTGGTCCTAGAGGCCCAATTGGAAATGCAAACATACCCATGCTTGCTTGCAGTCCCGATATGCCCTGCCAGCGTCGTCAATCATTCGTCCCACGCGCTCTTGGAACCAGTGAAATAGCCATACTGGAAATACTCTCCGCACATAGACTTGTCGCCTCCGTTCCTGAACAGGCAGCGATAACTCCTCTGCGCAGCCTCTTGGCATGGATCGTAAAACTCGCTCTTTGATTTCCTACCCAACAGTCCATCTGCGTTAGTCATGGGTGTCCTGGTCGTTGGGCGCGCGCCTGGTGTGTCGTAGTCGGTCGCTTACGTTTCGAATTTGCGGCGCTTGTCGTCAGTCCAAGAAGAGTCCGCGCCGGATTCGGGAGCCGTTGAGGGCTCGGTGGCGCCCTTTGGGTCTTGTGCTTCCGCAGACATGGCGATTGAGTGTTTCGGGTTGCTGGTCTCTGGAGGTTGATAATGACGGAATGACGGAAGTCGGGAACCAGGTTGAAATGGAGGTTTTTGGCGGAAGTGTGGCGGGTTGGCGGGGCCGTAAACTACGGTTGACTGTAGCTGTTGAACCCGCAATTGGGTGATTAATGTGTTGCCAAAATGCTTCATTGATCTAACTGTCTTGCTTTCATCTGGTCTGACGATTTCCCCTCTTTTGAGGCATTCTGACCTAGGCTAGTCCCCTTTGAGGCTCCCTTAATCATGTGATTGGCCTAATCCAACTCCGAGGCTCGGATGACAGAAACGCCCTGCTGGGGTCGGTTCAACAGTAGCGACATCCGTCTAAAATCGATTTTTTAATTTTAGATTTTATCTAATCACCCTATAGGCATTTAATATATTTTAGATTATAAAATAAGCTAATATTATATATATAGATATTATTATAGTAATACTATTAATTAAATTTTTATTTATAAATAAACTTAGGTAATAACTATTAAGATTTTATAAAGAT
>JABFFI010000470.1:0-11840 GCA_013623725.1 Fusarium robinianum | reverse complement strand
GTGAATACTTTACTACTTGTTGCTTTTCGAGTGTTACTCGATCGTCTAGTTTCAAAGATTATGGTCACTTGGTCTTTTGTTCCGGTGGAAGCTAGTTATGCAGGTCGTAGTTCTGGGATATCGGTCTCTAGTGGGAATGGGGGGGGGGATGTTGAGCGTGAGGGGGTTGGGGCTATGGTTGTGGTGGTTGTGGTGGCGTTTGTTGACAGACATTCATGATAGGTATATGAGAGAGAGAGTGTGTGTGAGAGAGAGTAACATATCAGATTTTGATGGCATTGGAGGGTGCCCTATTCTGCAGAATGAGATCTTGAAGTCTGTACTCCGTAGGCTATTGGCAATTGGAGATTTCTCAGGTCTGCGCGTGACTTGTGCATCTGCTTGTTCCATATCATGTGTGTTGTGCCTCCCGCCTACCGCCGCATTGCATCCATCCATCCATCTATCCCACTGCCAGCCGGGAATGGGTCGTCGGCATCGCAATCCGTCTTCCATTCCACCCACCCCACGACTTACTACATAGCTGCCGCGAAAGAGACGAATGCACGACGCCCATGATGCCAGAATTACACCTCTGCATTGGCTCTCGTGAGGCCTTCAATCCCCGCCCCCAAGCTCGGTTGAGCCCAAACTGGCTGAGCCATCTAGGTAGGTACTCCGCCCAGTTCAGCGCCCGCTATGTGGATGGTTCAAGACAAGACAAGACAAGACAAAAAACCCCCAAACTCGCAAACAAGACCAAGTGGGCTGGGTTTCCTTCCGTCTCCTTCTCCTTCTTCTTCTTCTTCCTTCTCCTCAACCTAACGCACACATCCTTGACGCCCTCCCACGCCGTGACACCGTTTTGGCACCTATCGAATCCGGCTTACCGAACCTCCCTCGTTTCTAATACGCCGAGCGAGACTGGGCTCCCGGGGGGACGGGATAGAGGAACCCGCGCAATGCAAGCAAGCAGCATCGCAGGACTATCGTTTTTATTCCCCCCGCTACCACTTACCCACGAGCTCTGACTAAAAGACAATCAACCCTAGTTTGCCCCCTTCCACCCCCCCGCGTGGGCATCGACGTGTTTGAATTCTCTCCTCTTTCATTCGACAAAGTCTCAAGGGGGGGAGGGGGAACGAACAAGCGCTGTTCTCATGCGGGCACGCTGCTCCTGTGCCGTGCATCTTACATGTAGGTACATGCGTGTGTGTCTCCATTCCTAGCGTGGGGAGTCAAGAAAAAGAAAAAGAAAGAGAAAAAAAGGAGAGATTTGTACTGTGTAGGGGTCCCCGATGTAGTCAAGATTGACGCTGTCCTCCCCTCGGTAAGTAAGGCATGGTGATCCAACCGTAGTGGAAAGTGAGGAGGGAGCTCGTGTGCCCGCTTTCCTAGCTAGCGGAGGGGGCCTGGAGGCTTGCAATGCGTGGTGGCAGGAACTTGACTCCCGAGGTCAGCGTGTTGTTCTTTCCGGGAAAATCGCCAATTGCATCGGTGCGGCGACGAAAACGTGAGTTATTTATATAAAAGGGAGAGAGGCGAAGGACGGTTGATGGCTATAAGCCCAACATTGAACCCAGTCTCATTTGTCCATGCCGCTTCCGGGAGGGGATTGTTCTTGAACCACCAACCGACTGAAGATAGGTATTCATCAATCAGAGAACGACACCGAATAGTTGTCCCTTTCTTTCTTTCTTTCTTGCTTGCTTGCTTTGTTGTTTGCTTTTCCATCAGCATAGCACCCATCACTCCCCTACCACCAACAACAAACACCTTGGTCGTTTTGCTTTTGGTTTCTCGCCAAGGGCAAACAACCACCACCACTTACTTCGCTTAGAGGGAAACCCCCAGCCAGGCCAGGAGGTAGGTCAGCCTTGCAAAATCGTCGCGCTCAAAAAACCGGATACCGAGCACAAGCTCGTGCGCGCCGGCATTTGGTGAACGACCCGGTATTGGACTCGGTTATCTGATCAAACAAAAAGCGAGAATTTATTTGATCTGGTTCCACATCTTGCTTGCGCTCTGGACGAATTGCGAATTGCGGGTCCTACCTACCGTAGTGTCCTCCTTCCTCGAGAGGGAGAGTCATCGCGAAATCCTCTTCTTCCTGACAAATCAAGTTTTCGCCCCGGGAAACCTCAATCGAAAATGTCGGCCTCGGCTCGGTCGTGTACGCGGGTCCTGCTGCGTCGCGGTACTGGGAGGACCAGTGCTCGCCGTGGATTCGCGACTACATCGACTCGGAGAACAGGCCCTGGGACACCAAGATCCGACAACGGCAGCCCCAGCAGCGAGGGTTCGAGATGGTCGAGTTCGGGCGTCTTAGCACTTACCCTCGGGGCTGGGGCTGTAGGATGGGGGGTTGCCAGTCTGAGGAACTCTGGGTCAACATCATCGACTGTGAATCAAGTCGAGGCTCGTTTCGCGACGGTATCTGAGATGGAGGAGGTATGTTTAGTGCCTTGAAACCCAGGAACCGCTCTATTGAGAGATTTGAGAGACGACAAAGTGAACAAGCTGACCGGCTGAACTGAATCAACACAAAAGGCCATCAGGCAGATCCAAAGGGAAGTCGGCCTTGAGGATCTCATCTCAACAGACCCCGAAGACCTCCACGCCCATGGCTACTCGGAATGGTCCACCGTCAACCCAGACACGCTCCCCGTGGCTGTGGCATACCCACGGACAACAGAACAGGTCTCCGTCATTGCACGTATCTGCAACGAGCATCGCGTTCCCGTCATCCCCTATTCCGGCGGCTCAAGTCTGGAGGGCAACTTTTCAGCCCCCTATGGCGGAGTCAGCGTCGACTTTGCGTACATGGACAAGATCATCCAATTCAACAAGGAGGACATGGACGTTGTGGTGCAACCTAGCATCGGATGGCAGGATCTCAACGCACAGCTAGCCAAGGTGGAGAGCGGGCTGTTCTTCCCAGTCGATCCTGGTGAGTGTTGACATGGTACTCGTATCAAAGAGACGGAGCGCTGATAAAGGGGTACAGGCCCAAGTGCAAAGATTGGAGGCATGATTGGGACAAACTGCTCCGGGACGAATGCTGTGAGATACGGGACTATGAAGGACTGGGTCATTAACCTGACTGTCGTTCTCGCCGATGGGCGCATCATCAAGACGAGGAGGAGGCCGCGCAAGTCGTCGGCGGGATACAACCTGAACGGACTGTTCGTCGGTTCCGAGGGGACTCTGGGCCTCGTCACAGAAGGTCAGTCTAGTGCCCAAGCCTTGCTGGTCTCTACCTGCTTGCTGAACCCTCTTTAGCCACTCTCAAGCTCGCCATCATCCCCGAAGACCACTCTGTTGCCGTCGTCTCCTTCCCCACCATCCGCGACGCCGCCGCCGCTGCTGCAGGAGTTATGCAAACGGGCATCCCAGTCGCCGCCATGGAGATCATGGACGAGGTCCAGATGAAGGTCGTCAATCTCGGGGGCGCTACTGCCCCGAGGGTCTGGAAGGAGTTACCAACGCTATTTTTCAAGTTCTCGGGGACCAGGGCGGGGGTCCGCGATGACATCTCGCGGGTACAGAAGATCACGGCTCTGAACAAGGGCGGCGACTTTGAGTTCGCGCAGGACGAGACGGAGCAGCGGCTACTTTGGTCGGCACGGAAGGAATCGCTTTGGTCGATGCTCTCGCTGAGGAAGCACGGAGAGGATGTTTGTGAGTTTGTTGCCCTGTGTTGTTGATGTATCCGGTTTCTCTAACGCACCCCCTCTTTCTTCAACGCAGGGAGTACCGATGTAGCCGTACCCTTCAGCCGCCTCGCCGACATCATCGAAGTCAGCAAGAAGGATATGCAGGAACTCGGTCTCTTTGCGAGCATCCTCGGCCACGTTGGCGACGGCAACTTCCACGAGAGTATCATGTACAACAAGGCCACCCCGGGCGAGCGGGAGAAGGTGGAGGCCTGTGTCAAGACCATGGTGAAGCGGGCGCTTGACATGGAGGGCACCTGCACTGGAGAGCATTCCGTTGGATGGGGCAAGAAAGAGAGCTTGCTGTGGGAGGTCGGGCCGGAGACTTTGGCCGTGATGGGGACGCTGAAGGGGTCGCTGGATCCGAGGTGGGTGATGAATCCGGGGAAGATCATGGATGTGCCGTGGTTGAGGAAAGAATATCCTGGAGCGGATACGGCGGTGACGCCGGTTAGGGTGGTGAGGTTGAATTGAAGAACTGGAAAAAAGGGGGAAGAAAGGGGGGCAAGTTAGATGGTTCAACAGTACTGCGCAATGCAAAAGAGATGGACATGAAAAATGTTGACAGCTTCAATGAGTAGATATCGATCGGGATGGATTAGATAGATATAAGATGAATAAATGTCGGATGAGGGGAACGCGGATAAGCACTCTCGTAAACACGGCTATCTGCCTCAGGGTAGCTGCACTTGTGGCAAATTCGGGAGCTGAGACTGATAGCCTGCCAATGGATTTTAAAGTACACGGAGGATACATGGAGTATTTCCGTTTGAAGTGGTGAGGATGCAGGATGCCGAAATGTTTGCTGGTGTTGGTGTTGGTGGTAACGGTGTTGGTTGATGCCCCTCGAGTAACACACACTCCTGAGTGAGATGGGAACAATTCTCATATATAGCAGCTAGATCACATTCTCCCATTTCTCCATGCTTATCTTAATATCCTCTTATCTACCACCTATCTTTACTTCCTGGTCTATCCTGTTGTTGATGGATTGGTGCTGCCATGGAGATGTAGAGCCGCAGCAGTCAAATAACCGTTTTGCCGCCACGCTCCCATCAACTCGTTTCTCTTGGGTTCAATTCCAAGAAATCGCGGAATAAACACTTTCTCCTACCCATGCGCAGTATTTTACTGCCTTGGTGGGTTTCTATCGAAAAAGAGGGCTTAGAGGGTGTGAGTGAATCACCGTTGCCCCGAGGTTGTGCAGGTATAAAGAAGGCGTGAGGGTCGAACCTTCCTCTTCAACACTCCCCTCCAACACACACTCTCTCTTCTATCCTCTCTTCCCCTCTTCAACTTTTCATCCCCTCAACTCCTCATCTCCTCGTCTCTCGAGGACTACTACTACCACCACCACCACCATCAGCAAACAGCCTGGTCCTCTCTCTTGATTTACAGTCACATTCGTTTGTTTACCTAGCGGCAATACAACCATCTTCTTGACCATTGGATTTATCGTTTGCCTTCTTTTGGCACGAAGCTTCAATCACTGGAAATACTCTTGTCTACTCCCTCTGAGGAGATGACCGCCTCCGCAGCGGCTCCTTGCCGCAACCCCTTGGAATCTCCACCGAGACCTGATCCTCGTTCTCCGCGTGGCCATCATCAAACCTCCACCCAAGGCTGTCATTACACCCCAGCGATGAACCTCTCAAAGGGCTCCCCCCCACACAAGAATGGCGGCTTTGCCTCTGTGTTCGCGGCTGAGTGGCAGACTTGGCCCGAACTCACTGTCCGTTTGGATAATCTCCCCTTGAACGTCACCACCGCCAACCTCTGGGACTGGTTCTCTCGAGAGGGCGACATCGCGTACATGGACATCAATGAGCGCCCAGGGTATGGAAGCGCTTCGGCAAAGATCAGATTCGAGCCCCCCCCGAAACGTGCGTTTTGGGCCAACGGGACTTACACCGTGCCTCATCCAGATGGACTTCGATACCCCAAAGGCCTCCCCCTCATCGTTGTACCGACCAAAACTATCCCCGACAACTGGGTCGCCAGTCCTGTAAGCCCAGATCGCCAGTACCCAGTCAAGATCAAAGTCCATCCACTGGCCATCGAGTTCGGGAGCATGGTTGGCCCGGAAAATATGAAGGTCATGAAGTCCATCTGCGTACCAGCTGGCGACCAGAGCCTTACACTGGAAATACACCTCAAGTTCAAGCGTCTGACTGCCCTGTTCCCCATGGAGGTGGAGGCAGGTTCCGGCTACAGACGCACAAGGCAGCACAAGGTAACCATTGATTTTAGTCAGATGAGGGATTGCTTCCAAACCGCCACCGACGACGGTGGTACTTCTCTGGTCCTGCCTCTGAAACTACCCCCCCGATACTACTGGCAGAAGCAGGATGTCTACTCTACATTCTCTAATGCCGTGAAGAGCTGGAACACGACAGAGAGATGGTATCGTGCTACAGACATCATCGAGAAGATTGACCTTCCGTTGGAGCACCCTATTTCGCTACATACCGAGTTTAACGATCCTGGTTTCATCGACATTGGTCGTTGGACCACATTCCGATTTCGACTCGACGGAAGACTCGAAGAGGCCCAAGTTTCCAATAAGCAGCTCCTCAATGCCCTCGATGATTTCAATATCACCGCTCACCTCTGCCCCGACTTTCAGACCATTAACGGAGAGCATGCCGAGATGTGGAAGCATCTAGATCCACCCAAGATTAAGGACGGCAACGCTCTGCATCTTCTATCTTCGTACTCTGCTCCTGTGACACAGCTCCCTTTCGAGGTGCGTTACCAACTTGAGGTCTGCATCTCTCGCGGTATTCTCAGCGAACACAATGTCACTCTGGAGTTTCTTCAGCAACTCGCTACTATGAATCCCATCAAGGCAAGACTACGCTTGGAGTATCTTGCGGACCAAAAAGAACGAATCCAGAATCCCATGACTGTCTTCTCCAGCTTGGATGCAGAGGCCTTTGTCCCAAACCCAAGAATCCCTCACTATTGCGCCCTCGTCCGCAAGGTTGTCATCACTCCAACGACGATTCGTTTCAACACCCCGACGGTCGAGGTATCTAATCGAGTCATGCGCAGATATAACCACATCCAGGACCGCTTCTTGCGAATTCAGTTCGTTGAGGAGATGGAGCAGGGTCGGATCACCGTAAACAAGGATCAGAATGACGAAGTCTGGAAACGGGTGTTGCGCACCCTTTACCAAGGAATTCGGATTGGTGACCGTGTCTACGAGTTTCTGGCGTTCGGCAGTTCTCAACTCAGACAGTGCGGCGCGTACTTCTTCTGCCCTACAGATCACCTCTCATGTGACGATATCAGAAAGTGGATGGGAGAGTTCAGTCACATCAAGATCGTCGCCAAGTACGCCGCGCGCCTGGGCCAGTGCTTCTCGACAACTCGAGAGATTCGAGGCATCTCCGTGCCCTCGATTCGACCTATTCCAGATATCGAGCGAAACGGCTACTGTTTCACCGATGGCGTTGGCAAGATCTCCGAGTTTGTGGCCAAGATGGTCATAGAGGACATGACGCTCGACATCTTTAACCATCCGTCGGCGTTCCAGTTCCGCATGGGAGGTTGCAAAGGCGTACTTACGCAGTGGCCAGATGCCAAAGGTACCGAGGTCCATGTCCGCGAATCCCAGGAGAAGTTCAAGTCCGAGTACAATGGCCTCGAGATCATCCGTTGCGCCTCGTTCACGACCGCGACCCTCAACCGACAAACCATCACAATCCTCGAGTCCCTTGGGGTCCCTATCAAAGCATTCAGAAACCTACTCGACTACCAACTTCAGGCCTATGAACTGGCCATGAAGCAGAACGAGACCGCCATTGAGATGTTGACCAAGTTTGTCGACGAGAACCAGACCACGCTGGTCATTGCTGAGCTGCTCAAGGCAGGCTTCAACACCGAGGAAGTTCGGGAGCCCTTTGTTCACAACATCCTGAACCTGTGGAGATCATGGTCTCTCAAGCTCCTCAAAGAGAAAGCTCGGATCCATGTCGAGAAGAGTGCCTTTGTCCTCGGTTGCGTCGATGAGACCCACACTCTTAGGGGTCACTCTCGAGACACTGAAGGCTCCAAAAACAAGGATATCAGTAAGTTGCCCCAGATCTTCCTCCAGATCACCGATTCCAAGCATTACAACAGGACCCGCATCATCAGCGGCGTCTGCCTTGTCGGCCGCAACCCGTCGTTGCACCCTGGGGATATTCGCGTCGTGCAAGCTGTGGACTGTCCGAAGCTGCATCACCTCAGGGATGTCGTCGTCTTCCCTGCGACGGGCGATAGGCCGGTGACAAACATGCTGTCGGGAGGAGACCTGGACGGCGATGACTTCTTTGTCATGTGGGAGCCGTCTCTCATGCCCAAGGTCTGGAATTACCCACCGATGGACTACACGGGCTCCAAGCCCCCACAGCTGGATCGGGATGTCAACGTCAACGACCTCAGGAACTTTTTTGTCAAGTATATGAAGAACGATGTTTTGCCACTCATCGCAACCTCCCACCTCGCTTTTTCCGACGACATAGGGCCTAAGTCCGCCAAATGTGAGTATCGCTGCCGGCGAGTTGTCAATGCAGCGAGCTTAGTCTGACAAATTGTGTGTGTCCAGGTCTCGAATTGGCGGCGTTGCACTCCAAGGCCGTGGACTACCCCAAGACTGGGGACCCGGCAACTCTGCGGCGAGAGCAACAGCCCAGGAGATGGCCTCACTTCATGGAAAAGAAAAACTCTTATCATTCTCGGAAGGCACTTGGGGTCATCTACGACAAGGTTGTCAACAAGGCCATCCAGTTCAACCCAATCTGGGACAGCCCGTTCGACCAACGCATCATCCGGCGGTTCAAACTCGACCATGACACGCTCAAGGCTGCCCGGAAGATCAAGACTCAGTACGATACATCGGTGCGACGACTGCTCAGCCAGCATGACCTCAAGACCGAGTTCGAGCTTTGGACGGGCTTTGCCATGACCAGGCCCGCCATCGGATCGGACTACAAACGCCAAGAGGACCTGGGCCGCGAGTATGACGGGCTGAAGCATCGATTCCGTGACATCTGTTATGACGCAGCGGGGGGGAAGCAGAATGAGCAAGTTGACCGCTTCGTCGCCGCCATGTACACGGTCACACACGAGGAGACCAAGATAGCCCTGTTCGAGCACCATCGGGGGCCGATCAACGAGGCGGGCCGCATTCTGCAGCCCCGGAAGTTGGAGCCCAAATCGATGCCACTCATCAGTTTCCCATGGATCTTTCATTGGGTTATGATCCGCATCGCCCTCGGTGGTAGATACAACCCCAAGGACTGCATACTGGCGGGGGCCTCCCGCTGCCGCAAGACACCCAAGCCAACTGAGGTTCCTGAGAGCCAGGACGAGGGAGGTGTGGCAGGATCTTCGTTGGGGACGGACGTCTATACCCGCCTCCCGGATGGTACCGTCATCCACCGGGGGCAGCCGCTGATACTGTTTGAGAGCCAGGACGATGCTCCCTCTGACGCTGACGCTGACGCTGAACCTGAACATGGACCTGAACTTGAACCTTTGATCCCAGGCACGGACGAAGGGAAGGCGGCGCCAACAGGCCGAGAGACACAACAAGGGTTTCACACTGGTGGAGTGCAAGGCGGGGGAAACGATGGTGCGGGCGAAGCTGGACAAGTGACAGAGCAAGACATACCGGAGGAGAATGCGATGGATCGTCTTGCAAGCCTCGTTGGTAGTGGGGATGAGTGACGACGGGGAATTACATCGCAAAATGGAGCAACGCCTCAACAAGCGCTGAAGGATCCTGGTCCATGTCTTAGATAGGTCGAGGGATACGGCATTCCGAGTTACACAAAACTCTGGCCCAGGCCTGGAGCGGACGAGTAGAGAAGCGTCTTAACGTAATAGAACGAAGTGACCGAAGAATTTCGGACGAAAGAAAAGCAAGTAGGTGGCCATGTTGCTCGAGGGAACGAAGGGCTGTTGTGCCGTCCAAGTTCTGGAGTTGGGGAACGCACGCATACCCCGCGCCGTACAACGACGCCTTGCAGTTGTGTGGCTGGCTCATCTCACAAGGGGAGGAAAACAAATAAATGGACTGAAAGCTAAAGTTTTTTCTTTTCCCGTGGCTTGGGTGGGCGAACTGGGTGAGAGAGAAACACATGGGCTGCAGAAGAAGCCCATGGGTGCGGTCACAAATCCGTTGGGCCTTTTCGGTCGAATCGCAACGAGTCTTCTGGTTCCCTTCTGAGCGTATCAACTGCGAGTCTGATGTCCAATCGAGGAACGGCTTGGCGATCGCCAAATCATCGTCTAATGCACAGGTCTGTACGGAGGACCCATTTTTCTCCTGCGGTTACCTCTCGTCCTTCGTGCTAAAAGGGGGAGTCTTGTTAGCCGTCAAGGACTTCTTGTTGGTCCTCGGCTGTAGAGGAAGAGAGGAAAGAGAAAACGTAGTAGCGAACTTTAGGGCTGGAGAAGAAGAAGAGAGGAAATGAGGGAAGTGCAAGGCAGGGAATGACACCGTGTGTGTCTGGATTGGATGGGTGTGTGTGGGTGGGTGGGACGAGGAGAAAGTGAGGCCCCTTACAAGAAGACAGTCATCGCCGTGCTTGTGCAGGAGGAGCATGCCAGTCTCAAGAGGGACAGCGATTTCCTCGAGAGACGATTGACGGTCGTGTGGGTAAAAGACCGTCTCACCACCAACACATCCCTCGGCGGCAGACGTCAGATAGAGGAGCAGTGTCCAAGTGGTTCGAACGGCCACCGGGGGCACTGACGGAAGGGTCAAGTTGTTTGAGTCATCATCTGAGGCGGGAATTAGCCACAATGCACTCTAGAAGCAGAGAGGAGGAGGCCCCTTGGTGCCGTTAGCCTGTGTGAGTGAATCGTTTGCGTGATGCCATACGGGAGTGCTACAAAATAGAAGCACGATCGAGGGGTGAGCCACGAAGGCACTTGCATCTTGCATCCACGGAGGCGCTAGGACCACGAGGCACTCGACAGGACACCAGGAGCCGGGGGACGTGGAAGCAAAGCCGGGCAGAGCTAAGGGACTCGGTAGCGCGGCCAGGAGAGACATGAAAGGGCTCGATATCGAAGGAGGTGGTGTGAAGGTGGTGATGAAGAATGGCACTCACGGGCCGTGGTTGGACGGCGAGGGGAGGTACATACAATGGCAGTCAAAGAACTGGCCTTTGGAGTAGCGGTATACTCGAATGTTGGGATTCAGGCCGATAGGCTCACCGCCCCTGAAAAAGGTCATCAACAGTTCGCAATCTCGGCTGGCGGGAACGAATATAGCGCGGCCGAATTGCTTTTGTTCACCACGGGTAGACAATAGTTCCCGATGCAGGGCCTGAGTGAGTTGCCGGCTCAAAACAGGGAACACTGCGAGGCCAGCTTACCATTGTTGGTCGACATCAGTCCCTTCCAGCAATACCTGTCTGAGTCCCGTCTCCTCCCAGAGTCGGCGAGCGAAATCGGGACTGTCTACCTGAAAGCGGTCGTTGACACGAACGGCTTCACCACGCTTGGGGCGTCCCGGTGTCGTCTGCAAAGGAAGAGTCTTGAGGAAGGCAACATAGTCGCGACAAAGGGACCGGGGGAAGAAGGAGGGTATCAGAACGACTTTGGATGTCAGAGGGTGAGGCTGGGGGGTGAGATCCACGATGGGGAGAGGCGGCTTGAAGGTAGGCCATGAGGGAATAACAGAAGGAGGTTGCGTCGCCGTAGCGCCCTTGGACAGCCTTGACCTTTTTGGTTTGGGCATAGTGGTGTGGAGGAAGCCGGTTTGATTGCTGGCAATTCTCGCACCGACTATTTGGAATAAGGACGAATAACCTGGTAGCTGGTAGATTAGTCAATGTGTGTGATCGGGGTTAAAGGTTTAGATGAAATCCGCCGGGGGACCCAAACAAGAGAGACAAGTGCGGAGTACCAGTTGGGAAGAGGAGGGGGACAGAACAACGCTATCATCTGGCATCAACAGATCGATACCGATCGGGCCGCCTCTTTCACGGGGAGAAACCAAAAATCATGGGCCATCCATCTGAGATGATGATGCCCGATCCAGATTGCCACAGCGGAAGCCCGGCCAGATCCTGGATGGTTGCTCAGGCGTGAACTGCATGGAGATGTGCATTGGGTATGGCGGCAACAGATGGGGGGGAGGGG
>JABFFI010000467.1:0-17108 GCA_013623725.1 Fusarium robinianum | reverse complement strand
TCCTCCTCCTCCTCTTCTTCTTCTTCTTCTTCTTCTATCAACCCCGATACCATCTCCTCCAGCTCCACCCCCCACTGCAACAGGTCAAAGTCCGACAGCTCAGGCGCCGACAGGTTAATCAGGACAATGCCCCCCTGATCAACGTCCGTCACCTCCGACTCCACGTCCTCCAACTCCCCCAACTCCCTCGCAATCTCAGCATCCCAAAACGCCGCCGTAAGGAACTGCCATTTCTTCTCAAACAGCTCCCTCTGCTTCTCCAGGACCTTGAAGAACATGGGCAGCGCTCGCAGCCTCCCCGTAATCTCCCGTCTCTGCGGACACTCCCACTCGTTCAGGACGCGGTCACAGTGAGGCTCTCGCTTGTCATGCGCAGCCTTCAGGCTGGTAATCTCGTCGACGAGCCACTGGATCTGACGGGCGGTGAGCGCGAGGTCACGTCCCGTGTTGAGAAGGTTCACGAGACCATAGCGCCCCATCTGTGTGAACTTCTCCCATGATGGAATGGCCTCCCCGTAGAACAGCACCTGTTCAAAGGGCTGAAGATCGTGCCACGGCTGCACGTTGATTCTCTCGAAAGAACCCGTCTCCCACCGGCATCGACGACCTCGGGCCTCCTGGTACTTGTGAAGCTCGATCATGTCCTGGCAATCCTCGCCGCTGCACTTGATGATCTTGGCAGTCTTGACGCAGCATCCATGATACTCGCATCGGAACCACGTCTCGATGGTCTTGTCGTCGGAACAGGGGCATGGCCGCGGCCGGCTCCAGGTGTCGAGGAAAGGGGTACCTTCATGGTCGTGAAGGACGGGCCGCGCATCGCAGCGCATGTAGTGGGAAACTACTCGGTAACACATGGTGTCGTGGTTTGTCGAAGGTATGTAAATGAAGCTCGGAATCCAAGCTGGTGATTTCTTTCAGGTGAGCAATCTGTTATTGCTCAAGTGTTGATGATTGTGGTAGTGCTTGCTTCTCTCCATCCTGGTTTATCACTCGAAATCGCCGTCTATAAGTAACAAAAATGAACACAGCAGCTGTCGTAGATGTCCGCGATGTCTTTGTCCACTGTCTTGTTGTTCTGCTTGGAAACAAGGGTCCCCAATGAACACGCCAAAGTAGACACAGACGACAACAAAGAACTACACAAACAGACGAACATAAGGACAATGGTCCGTTGGTAATGTTGAACAGCGAAATGTATCCGTAACAGTGATCGTATTGAGGACTAGGTATTCTGACTCTATATCTCCCTAACTAATATCGTTCATAGTTCAAGGTACCGCAGAGCGCTTGGGTGTGCATTAAACAAAAGGAAATACGCCAAACAGAACCTCTATCTAGACAAACACGTCGCAAATGCAAAAAAAAAAAAGAAAGAAAAAATTAAGGAGAGGTAGCGAGGGAGAACATCTAGCTCCTGCCGAACATCCAAATCTTCCTCCAGATGCTTTCCTTCTTCTCTTCGGAGTTCTCCTCCTTGACGTTGTGTTGGCCAACGATGGTCAAGAACACCTGGTCAAGGGTCGTTGGGCTGACACTGTAATGGCCAATACCCAGTTGACGCTTGTTCTCCTCCAAGAGGATGACCAGATGGCCGATAGCACTCTGGCTGATGTCCTCTCCCGCCTTGAGAATCTCTCGCTCATCGCGGCCCTGCGTCGCCGCAAGAACTTGACTGGCAGGAACAGAGAATCGGATCTGACCATGGTACGTCTTTTCGTCAACCTCAGCCGAAGGCAAAGTCGCGCGAATCCAGTTGGTAATGTGCGACATCTCCTCGTGGCTGGTGCGTGGTGCGGAGTTGGCGACCAGGTGGATGTGAAGATCGTCACCGAAGCGATGTCGAAGGTTGTCAGGGGTTCCTAGAGCGAGCATACGTCGGGCGAGAATACCAGCACGACCTGCCAGGGCATCGGCCTCCTCCATGCTGTGTGTCGTCAGGAGAATCGATCGGCCAGGCACAGTGGCCTGCAGGGTTTTCCACATGATTCGCTTGGACGCCGCGTCGAGACCAGAGGAAGGCTCATCCAGCAAAACAACGGTAGGGTTGCCCATGAGCGCAATTCCCAGGCTCAGCTTGCGCTTGTTGCCTCCAGACAGAGCGTTCGCCATGCGAGTAGAAAACGATTCCAGGCCGACGGCCTGCAAAACAGCCCGCACGTTGTGCTCAACATCAGTAATACCTCGCACCTTGGCGTAGAACTCAAGATGTTCTCGCACCGTCATTTGATCAAGGGCATCAAACTGCGGGCACACGCCAAGGTTGGCTCGTGCCGCCGCCAGACTCTTGGTGACAGAAACATCCTCGACAAACACATCACCGCCGTTTCGGCTCGGTTTGATATCGCCACGAATGAGTGAGATGGTTGTAGACTTTCCAGCGCCGTTCGGACCCAGAAGAGCAAACACCTCGCCGCGTTTAATGCCAAAGGTGACATTGTCAACAGCCGTGTTCTTTCCAAAGGTCTTGGTGAGGTTTGTCACACGCAGGCCGTCGTCGTTAGAGGTACCACTCATAACCCGAGCGAGTTCCTGGGCAACGTCCTCGTCCATGGTTTCCTCATCAGATTCCGCCTTCTTCCCATGCTGGAAGAGACCCCGGATTGAGGAGCCAGCGGATCCAGTATCGAACCAGATGAGCAGCGCAAAGAGGAAGATAGACTGGAGCATAAGATAAAGGATCGGTCCACCATAGTAGAGAATGCCTCCTGGGTTGGTAGACAGCTCCTGGTCATCACAGGCTGTCGAAAACAAGTTGAGGGCGACGAAGAGCCCCCGCAGCGCTGAGCCAATAGGAGCAAAAGCGGCGATGACGAAGTGACAGATGAGGAGCGTTGAATCAACCTTTGTGATTGGCGTGTAGGTGAGAACAGACATGTAGGCTATCAGATAGACCACAAAGATCAATATCTGCACACCCGCCGCCCAGGCATATGTGGCCAGTTGGGTCTTGGTAAAGAGGGAGATAACATAGGACAACAGGGTGGATGCCAGACCATACAAGAACAGAATCAGAAAGATGTATCCCAAGTGGAACCATATGTTGGAGACTCCGGCCCAGACCGCTGTCACAATGGCCGAGCTAATGAGGACAAAGGCGAAGTCGAAGAGGACGTAGGCAATCCAGAGCGGGAACGGTCGAACGCCATTCGAGTACTGGAAACCGCGGACGAACTTGCGTCGCTCATTGCTAGGGTAGAGTGCGAAGAAGGCAGGGTAGACGCAGAGGGCGATACCCATGTAAACGATCAAATTGAGGGCATCGCCAGTGCTGGGGCTGAAGGGAACCTCGAACGAAGACCAAGTTGTTGCAATGGAAACATTGGTCAAGAGAACATCCAGGAACTGCTGGGCGGTGATGGGACTGGTGAGGAAGAGATTGGCAACCCAAGCGAAGGTAGGGTCCTGCTCATCATCGCCGAGCCAGAATGCGGTGGTGACATTCTTGGGGTGGTCCCTGATGTACTGCTGGAAGTCCCCGAAACTATCCACGAGCTCAATGTTTTGGAGGGCGTCGGTGCCAGCGGAGGCGCCACGACCCATTCCCCTGAAGAGTGGTGTGAAGAGCCTGACTGCAGTAGCCTCTGACAGTTTGGACGGCGGTCCTGCCAAGAAGATGACACGATCATCAGAGTCGATTTCGCTGAACGCATCCTCCGTGGAGGAGTTGGAGGAAGACTGCTGGGATGGGTTGCAACCAGTAGGGTCCTGGCCTTGGATGTAGAGAGAGGTCAAACCAGCCGCGATGATGGGTAGGAGAAAGGCGATGAGATACAGGATCCGGTTTCTCTTCAGAATCGTCAGGCGCTTCTTGAACAGAATGATGGCTTGCTTCACATATCCAATGCGCTGCCCGTCAATGAGCTTGAGACCACCTTGCTTGGAGCTATCGCCGCCTTCAGAAGAGACTTTCTCGTTGGAGGGAACAGACAGGGCCTTTTCAGTTCCACGGAACGCCTCTTCATCCCTGATTTCTTCGGCAACCTGGAGGAATACGTCTTCGATAGTAGGACCTGAGAAGCGGTACTCGTTGATGTTGTTGTCTTCGAGCTTCTTGATGACGGTGGCAGCGAGTCGAGACGAAGGAGCCTTGTAGGTAACAAGGTCGAAGGCGTCCTTCTTTTGTACACCCTCCACATCAGGAGTATCGCGATCGATAGTATCCTTTGGCACATGAACACGGTAGCCTCCACCTAGGTCATCCTTCAACTCAACCGACGAACCTTGGGCACGAAGGGTTCCCTTGGACAGAATAGCGATATGGTCAGCGAGAAGATCGGCCTCATCGAGGAAGTGGGTAGTCAAAATCAGAGTCCTTCGGCCTCGCTCAGCTAGCAGGATGTCCCAAAGCTTTCGTCGCGACAAAGGATCAATACCGCTGCTGACTTCATCGACACAACAAACAGCACTTCCACCAGTCAACATCATGCCCAGCTGAAGCTTGCGCTTTTGGCCGCCGGACAAAGTCTTGGCGAAGGCCCTTCGCTTCTTCCAGAGATCAATCGATTTAATGAGCTCTTCTAGTGCCTGTTTGGTGGCTCGGGCGTTGGGAGCCTTGAGATGGTTGAAGATGCGGATGTGTTCCTCGACAGTCAGGTCGTCCCATAGCACGTTCTTCTGAGGGGCAATACCAAGACCACCCCGACCGTCAATCGAAATAGCACCGCTGGTCAACTTGTTCATACCAGCAACAGCATCAAGCGTGGTACTCTTGCCACTACCGTTGGCACCAAGGAGGGCGACGATCTGGCCTCGGCCAACATCAAAGCTCAGCTCATTCACAGCGACCACAGGCGCCTTCTTATTCGCGCCATGCTTGAACATGCGCGAGAAAAAGCCGGGCTTGTATATCTTTGAAAACTGTCGCAGCTGCACGGCATTGTCTCCTAGGGCGCTGACCTCGTCATCCTTGAGAAGGACCTTGCGGCCCTTGGTAGCGTTGCTGTACAATGCGCTTTCGATGAAGGCACCGATCGCAGGATAGGCAAAGATTTGGATGATGAGAAAGATCCAAAGAGCGATGCCAGGAAGTTCCCAAGAACTGTTTGGGGCAACCTCGACAAGATTCGTTGGTTTGGCGAGCTCCTCGTAGCGCGCCATGGTGATGATGAAGAAGACGAAGGCACAAGGGCTGAACAACACCGACAGGATGGCCACGGCCCCAGTGCCAGGGTCAGTGAGAGCCTGAGCGAGAATGCCAAGGAGGGCAGTGGCGAGCACAGCGCTAATACCGCTCAGTTGTGCCTTCTTGAAAAAGGAGGCAAAGAGCATCGACATGGAGGTGAAGGCCAGGCCAGCGATGACATGGAAGATCAGGACGATGCCAATACTAGTCTGAGCAAAGACACCAGCTCGGACGACGAGCGAACCAATAATCCAAGCAGGGGCGTAAATTATAGTAAAAGATAGGTGATGAGAGATGATCCTTGCGGCTTGGGAGATCCAGGGCATCTTGACGGGCATCATGGCATCGATAAGCTGTGACATTCCGGACTCTCGCTCAGTGGCAACGAAACCCGTGAGGTGATATGTGACCCAGATGAGTGTAGCGATGAAGGCAACGCCCATCCAATTCTTGATGACCTGCTGGAAAACCTCACGGATCCTGTCCTCGCGTTCGTCCTGGGTCAGGGTGGTGAAGGGGTACTCCTGGGTATTGGCCAAGGCATCGCTATCCGAGTCGTTCAGGCGGACAATGATCTGATCGACGGTACGCTGAACAGGAATAAGGTAGATCTCTTGGTCGCTGTCGGACCTCTCGACATCGAATCTGCCCATGCCTTGGTACATGGCGGCGTCGGAGCGGATGGTGTAGTTCCAGATGCCACCACGTCCCTCGTCGGGAGAAGAACGCATGACGACGGCTCCGAAGCAAGTCGAAACTCCCCTCAGGCTGCTGCGACACTCACCGGTGAGCTGGTCCTCGTTCTCGACACGGACAACCTCGATCTGGTCAGAGGCATCGTTGGCCTCATCTTCGAGACGGTCAAGCACACGTTCGATATCGCCACCGGAGAAGCCATTGTTGATGAGGACGAACTTGTCTCGGCCATCGTCGTGAGCCTCTTTGAAGGCTTCGGCAAGCGACTTTACGGGAACAGGCGAGCCGATACCGTACCGAGCTGGGGGGATGAGCAAGTTCTTGGTGTAGCTGAACAAGGAAGCGAGGAATATGGGAAGAATGAATGCCATCCATATGCAAAGTAAGAGATGGCGAAAGAGGAGAATGCGGAGATTCTTGCCCGTCAGGGTCACGACCTGCTTGAAGAAGGCCATGACGGCGACGACAGCACGACGACACGCGCCGTTCGAGAGCGTTGAGAAGCGGGCCGAGTCGTATGAGAGTGACTATATAAGCGAGTTCGATGCAAGGACGTTGTGGGAGCGTTATTGGGTGCCGGTTAGCTCGAGGTTTAAATGGTTTAAAGATGTACGTAGGAAGGATGAAGGTATCACGAATTGAAGAAAATCAACAGATGCTGAACAAACAAAGGGAGAAGAATAGAAGAGGGAGGGAGGTAGGTAGGTAGGGCCAGCGGATTATAGCATTTCGATCAATGCAAGAGTGTTGCGATACCTTTTTAATATCCTTCGCCTCTTCCTCACCGACAGAGACGGGGGGGATTGTTGAGAGATATATCAAAAAAAATAGAGGCTCATCGATGATGTCGATGAAACTCCCCATCCAGGAGCACGGTGATCTTGTCGGGTTTATTACCCGTGGGCCAGTTTTACGGACCTCTGACCCACAGGTATTAGCTTCTGGGGCAGGAAGGTGGCTGTGGGGCGCCGTCGGTGGATGTTTAGTGGAGGCGCCAGACAGCAGCCATACGGGGATTGGCCGGGAAAAGCATCAGGGGTGGCGCCCGGGCGCGGAAGGAACGTGTGAGTGGGGTCACATAAAAGGTTCAATTTACAGTGATGTCCTCGCCTAGAAGCTCTCCCATTAGTGGTTGCCCCTCCACTAAGAAATTAGACTGTTGAGGTCCACTGCCTTGGCGGCGCAGTGCCTACCTAGGTACCTCCTTCGCACTTCGTAGGTTACGCAACAATGCCCGACATCAAAGAAAGAGGCAAGAAAATGCAAAGCCTCAGTCTAGGAACCCGAAAAATACGATACCAAGCGCAAGAGAGAGACACTGTGTTCTTATTGGTTCAGCTGCCCCATGGCTGCGCATTCCTCGCATTATCATCCCCCTTTGGATTACGGAGTACGGAGTACAAGTCTGTACGGAGTATGGGTCAGGAACCTTGAAATGGTTGACGGGTGCCAAGGCCCAGGGATTCGGAGCCGTGAACAGGGTTGGGATCGCCGTTCAGACTCGAAAGACTTGCCCGTTTCGGCGTCGGAAACATTTTTGACTCCAATATCCGGTCAATACTTTTCCTATGAAGCACAGTAAGTAGATTCTTGCTATATCGTAACCTTGAGTTGACTCGGCCAACATGCAATTATACCTATCACTTTCAGTTACTTACGTCCCAATAGCAATGCCCAACGCCTCTCTACCCACCAGTAACCACCAACAGTCGGCCGCCCTGTCTCTCCTACTTCTCCTCGCCGAGACATCGCCAAGTTCCATCCATCGGTCATCGGAGTGATTATGCTCCGTGTTGCCGGTCTTGGGTCCCATCCCCATTCGTGTTCCTCGCTTGCATCCATCCATCCATCCATCCAACTCATCCCCCGCCGCCGCTCGTGGCTTGCGTCACTTGCGTGGCCCTCATCCCACTTAGCTCCCCACCCCCTTGTTCGAAACGGCCATGAAAACTGCTTCGCGACACTTCAGTATCATGCTCCTCGTGCGCTGTTGCCAAGTCGATTTGATCGACCAGCAGGGCACTCTCAAGATCCTCTTTTTTTTTTTTCTCTCTCTCTCTCTCTCATTCACCCCAGTTCCACTGACGGAGGAACAGTAAGCTCTAGCCCTACCAGTTATCCAATCCCAAGTGCCGCCACACGTTCCAAGCGCTCGCCCGCTTGACGAGGCAACTTCTATAGCCACTCATCACCTTTGTTATGTTTCTGCCTAGCATTGCCCAATCTTCAAGACACGGCAAATAAAAAATAAAGAAAACAAAAAAAGAGTTCAGCCCTATATCCCTCGGATAGATTTTCTCGTAAGCATCGCAACAGTTTTACAGTGTCATGATATCGTGCCAGTGTTTCTCGTATTGCGTATATGCACAACTCCCTCGAAAACCCGAACAACACGAAACAAACCACCAACTTCTCTAGCCTCTCATCACTTCCCACGGCTGCAATGCCGTCTCGGCCATGCAACAGGGACCGCTGACAACTCGCCCTATCATACCCGAATAAGGCAAAATTTCAACATCAAACTCATACAACCCCCCGCTAGTTAGTACCCCATGAGCACAGCCCCCCTTCCCGACCACGCAACACAAGTGCGCAGGGACCTGTCTTTTCTTCCCTTTCCTTGGGTGCTCATCGAAATTGCGTTTCTAGCATTCGTCTTCCACGCCTGAACCGGGGGTTGTGGAGGCCGCCCAGGGAACCACATCGGCACGGCGTGAACTTGACGCCGGCGTTGATGCGCGGTACTTTCTCAACACCGCCGCCGCTGACCGGTCATGATACCACTGTAGAGATGGAATATCGCTCTTCACTCATCTTGGGAAAATCGATATCCATTGCAATTTCAGGCCGCAGGGTCGGGACGCGTCACTGCTACGCAATTCTCAGTGGCCTCGAATTACACCCGCCAACCGTCCGTCCGTCCATCTTACTCAAGGCGCAGTAGAATCAACACCATCTCACTCGATCAGAAAGCCTCCTCCACCTTCGTCATCGTCTTCCATGTCAAACTCCTCCGTCACATCGCTGAGCGCATCATCCATCGCCTCGTCCAGCTGCGCCTCCTGAGCTGCCTTGTCGTCGGCCGCCCTCCTCTCATCCGCATCCACACCACTCCAGATCTGTTCCCTGATCCGTAGCCCCATCAAGAGCCTCCTCCATGCTCTCAATGCACGGTTTTTCCTTCTCTCGTCCTCGGCTTGCTGCACAAAGTCTGCCAGTCCTTCGATGATAGCCCTGACCGCTTGTTCGTATTCCTTGGCGACAACAACACCATTCAACACTGCAGTTCCCCGTCGCCCCTTAAACGAGAATCCTGTCAGAGCTGGGGCATAATCGAGCCCGGCGATGTATGCCGCTCGCGCAGCGTGCTCGTGTGAAATGTGAACACCTCCGCGGGGCACCATACTGGGTACATAGACGTCGATATTGCCAAACTTATTCCTCGGCACTCGACCATTGCGTACTGGGGGCGGCTCGTATAGTTCGGTCTGTTCTTCAGTGTAAATCGGCGTCCCCGCGTCTCCATCCTTGTCTTCCTCTTCCTCTTCATCGAAACGAGAGCCCCTTGGTCGAGCTTTTTTGGGAAGCCATTTGACAGGTATCTCCAGAGGCCTAACTTCCCGGCCCATTCGATACCATTTGTCCACGCTCCTCCCGACTCGTACATCCTTTCGACGGTATACTTTCTCCAGGTGACCTCGGCCTGCACCGATGGTCCCTGATAGCTTCGCATCCGGAACCAAAACTTCATGACGCCGAAGGTGGCGCTCCAGCGCGTAGATAGGATGGTTCTTAAAGTCCTGCACATTACGCGGCATTGGCTCCCTTGCCTCGATACCCGCAAGTTCGTTGTCCTCAATCTGGTCGAGGTCCTCCAACTCTCGTCGCCGATACAGTCTCATTATCTTCCCCCACCACCTCTCGCCATCTTCCGCAACGGTCTCGATCCGCGATCTGCGCGTCTTTGCTGCATATGCCTTTGCGTACCTCCTTGTCACGTCTTTGGCAGCCCCATCTGCGTCAAATGCCACCACATAAGAGAGAAAGTTCTCCTTGTCCGTAATTGGGGGCTCCAGAGCCCTAGGCTTCCAGAATGTTTGAGTAACAAGCGGGTCGACTGGTTGCCATCTCTGATGTCCAACATCGAGAATCTCCACCCAGTACACCGGATAGGAGGATTCTTTGATCCGCTTTTTGGACCTAGACTTTGCTCGCGGTTTCGGCGGAGGGGCTATGGGCTTGAAGTCGTACGCAGCTGCGTTTGGATGGCCAAGCCTCCAACGAGCGGTCGATCCGCTGGGCGGAGTTCCATAACCAGCGTTTGCCAGCTCTCTGCTCTTAGCGATCGCGGCCAAAACCTCCTCATTCCTCTTTGCCTTTGCGGATGCCTTGGTTGGCTTGGGTTTAGAGAGTGTCGGTGCTCCAGTCGAACACGCAAGGGGTTGTAGCGAGCACACCAACCGTGCTCTGACTCCTGCGCTTCGCAAAAGTGCACAGTAGAGCTGTGCCCCAACGTCTCGCGAGCCTTGAAGTTTTTTCGCCGCTTCGCGAAAGTCCCCGCGATCAAAACATGACTCTATGTCACTCGCCAGCTCATACTATCGCATGATAAGCAAAATCCTCTATTACGGGAACCATACGTACGTCTTCCAGCTGTTCGGGATCTTCAGCCCAAAGGGCCCTCCGAATCCCTCTCTCAGTGATATCAAACTTGGACCTCCAAACTCCTTCTAACTGCTTCAGACCACTCTTAATGCTCTCGGTACGTCTAAATTGTGCGAGGTCGGTTCCAGGGTTAAGATTTGAAATAACCTTGTTCGTGAGATGCGATCGCAGGTAATCTTGTACTTTGCCATCGTTGCACCAGTGATTGCGTCGCGCAACATGAGAGAGAAGGCATAGAAGGTGGGTTCTGTGGATGTCGACCCGACGTTTCCGTTCCTCTTTGCTTATTGGCTTGCGCTTTTCCGTGGCCTTTTTCGCCTCGGTCGTGGAAGCTTGCTGAGCTGAGAGATTGAGCTCCAAAGCCTGCGGCTCCTGGAGGGATGAAGAGTCCTGGAGAGGCGCGGTGAAGTCCACGTCCTCAAACTGGATATCTTCTTCGTCTTCATCTTCGCCTTCGTCGTCAGATTCAAGCTCCACGGTCTGCACAGTTGGCTCAGGCAAGATAACGTCCTGGAACTCGATGTCCTCGTCCTCCTCGTCCTCCTCGTCCTCATCCGGCTCTGCCGCAGATGTAGAGACGACCTGGCGAGGCTGCACTGAGGTGTTCTCTTGCGGCCTTGGGCCGGCCCGACGACGTTTCAGAGGCCTCTCCGGCGAGCTTGGAGCATGGACATTCACGCCCGCTTCGGCGAGCATGTCTTCGTAGATATTCGGTCCCGTCGACGATCCAGCAGCAGCCCGTCGGGCGCTGGCCCTCGTCGCTGTGCGCCTTCGGCCAGTCATTCTCGCTGCCTATCGGAGGGACCCGAGGATGAAGGTTTAAGAAGAACCGTTCGAAGGGACGCGAATTTCGAGTCAGCATCTCCAGGTTGTTGCGTCATCATCGTCGCGGCATCAGACTCGATTCGACGCGAAGTCACGTGCTAGTTGTGCCTTTAAAAAAGAGCATGTGGGTTGCGAACTAGGAGCTCATCAAGCCCATCGGATGAATGCCTAGGTATTCATTCAACACTCAACTATGAGAAGTCGTGCGAAACAGATATTGGATTTGGTGACTTTTTTTTCTCGGTCTTTTGTGTTGATCCGACTCTCGCGGCCGTTGAACGCGGCCAATACCATGACCTCTCAGGATTGAACATGAAATAGAGCAGCTAACTACTAGGTATACAGTAGCATGGCTTATCAATCCTGTAATAAACGCAAACTAGCTTCCGGGTTGCTTTTTGATTCATTGCATAGTAGTATTTTGTCCCATTTTCTACCCATTAGGGCTAAGTCAAGTGTCCAGCTCTCAGCCCATGCATGCAACCGACCGATCAGTAATCGTGAAAACCTCCTCGAGCCACTATCGTGAGGACCCAACTGGTTTCATGGCTTTGTCAGCGCTATCAGCGCTCAGCTTCGGTGCTGTGACATAGCATGCCCGATATCGAGCTTCTTTGTGGAAGACCAGTATGTTGCTTGTAGGAAAATGCATTTTGTGATCATGAAGCACGCAATCAGCCACTCGACATCTCGAGAACCAGCATCCCCGTCTTCCGGCTCACGGTTGATTAATTATCAAGATAATGGGGTTTACGATTCATATGCATGGGCATCGAGCAGATGAGTACAAATATCGCGCAGTCTTCTGCTTCTCCCGCTATTTCTCCTCGTCAGTTCGAAACACCTGAAAGCGACCAACACCTACAACCCATTCGATAACTCCAATACCTCGACATCATGTCTCCCAAGCCTGTTGCCCTTGTTACTGGCGCCAATGGCTATATAGCCGGCCCCGTCATCGCTGCCTTTCTCAAGGCCGGCTATGCTGTCCGTGGAACCGTCCGATCCAAGAGTTCGGCAGATTCCCTCCTGGAAGCTCTCCCTGAGTACCGCGACGACATCGACATCGTCGAGGTGCCCAATATCGTCGCTCCTGGTGCATTTGACGCTGCAGTTAAGGGTATGATTCTTCTCACTAGTAGTAATACACAAGTAGTCAATATCTAACTGGACCAGGGGTTCATGCGATCGCGCACCTGGCTTCCCCTGTGAGCCTCAGCTTCACCGATCCAGAGCCAGTTCTGGAGGCCGCAGTTCAGGGCACTCGGGGCATTCTTGAATCAGCCCTCACCGAGCCCTCTGTCAAATCCGTCGTCCTGATGTCGTCCATTGCTGCCGTAACTGGGCAAAAGGAACCGCCCTATCGCTTTACCGAGGCCGACTGGAACTATGGAGCGCTCGACCTCCTCAAGCAGCTGGGAAAGAATGCACCAGGTCCTCTCATCTACGTCGGGAGCAAGGTGGCCGGCGAAAAGGCTTTCTGGGAATTCCGAGAGGAGAAGAAGCCACACTTCACAATGACAGCCCTCAACCCCGTGTAAGTTTACGCCCCCGACCTCATCATTACATTTCACGCAGCACCTTGCTGATAAACAACACGACAGCTTCGTAATGGGCCCACCCGTGGGACTTCAGTCCATTTCCAAAATTGGCGAGACCACTGCTTTTATCTGGAAGGTCTTCTCTGGTCAGGACATCCCCGCGCCTTTGACTCCCACCCCAGGCTACGTAGATGTCCGCGACATTGCCCGCATTGCTGTGTACAGCGTCGACCACCCGGACAAGGCAGATGGCGAACGCTTCATCGTGTCCAGGGGAGTTGTACCTCCTCAGGCGGCGGCCGATATACTTCGTGAGGCATTCCCGGAGCGACGGGACATCATCAAAGTCGGGACGCCGGGCGAGGGATACAAGCCTGACTTTTCGTTCCCAGAGGAGGGAGCCGTAGATGGATCAAAGCTCGTCAAGTTCACGGGCCAAGATTACTACCCAGTTGAACAAACGTTTGTCGACACGGTCAAGTCCCTGAAGAAGTTCTGGTGAAGTAGGATTGAGGTCATGTAACGGCTTTCGTCGAGTTATTCCTAGGTTGAACACAGGTCTTGATTGAGATGATTTAAAGCAAACCCCGACCTCTTCTGACGCCAAAAATAGTGCAAGTTCTCTACGAAATGCAATTGTTGCCCTTCCTAGTGAACGAGACCTCATTTGCATGTTGAGAAGCAAGGCCCAGATCAATTGGATGGTATAGGGTAAGAGTAGTTGGTAGTATCGCACAGTGTGTCGTTTTGGTCACCGTTGAAGGTCTGAAGAGCTTCATGACTTGGTTTCTGTATGTGATTGTGTCCAGTTTCACACCGGCTTGATCATGGGAGACATTGAATGCCCAGTGTTGATTCGCAGGCATCTGCTGGAGTCGGAGAGGCTGCACTTCGGTGGCTGGGATGCGACTACTGCCTGTCTGCCCACATTGCCTTAGCTCTATAAGCTACAATATGATCCTTGTCCTTCAACAATCATAAAAGCCGTCATCGTCTAGGGGTTAGGACACCAGTTTGTGGTCCATTCAGTTGAATCACTGGAAACACAAGTTCGAGTCTTGTTGACGGCATTCGAACTCTATTTTTGCATCTTTTGCAAATGAGCCAGTACATTTGCTGTCTTCTTTCTTTCTTTTTCTCCCTGCTTTGCCCCTTGTTTTATTTTTTACTACAGTCCCTTTTCACTTGACGCTCAGCGATATACGAGCAACCAGACACGGCGCGGAGGAGGGAAACATCTTCTCCCTTGGCTTGGGTATGATGAACGGCAGTTGGATTCCGTGGAACGTCTTGCTACAATTTCAAAGAGTTGATAAATAGACGGATAAATATGTTGGGTTTCAATTGTGAAACAATCGACCCGTCTCGTGGGCCTCATCCTCAACGTGGGAATTGACAGCAACGATGCATTTACAGTGTCATCTTGCAACCACCTCCAAAAGAGCATGTACGCCCGATATCTGGATCCAGGGTCCAATGATTACCTGGGATAACATTTATGGCGGGCGGTAACCAGTGTCAAGCTTAAGCCAGTTATACTTCTGAGTCGTTATATTTCGAGCTACTGTGTGAGGACGATATTCGAGCAATGGGTTACTTCATTGAACGATTTCCGATCAGTGAACATCACTCACATTTTGTCTGTCAATTGGCGACAAGAAGCTAGCTCTGGGACCCCAGACGGCCGTTCAACACGTTACCTGGGTGAGGTCTAATTGAAAACCCGCTATTCGACTCTGTCGGTGGTGTTGGCCATGGGAAAGTGGACGCTTGTCTTAGGCAAGATCACGATACGAATGCCACCCACTGCTGTCATTCGATTCATGAGTGAACAACTTGAACCATCCTCATGCGTTCAAATACAGATACGGTCTTTTTTTACTCTGCCGCCTGCGACCCTACAGATGTTACCAATTGACTACCGATTATCCACCTGGACAAAAAAAAGAAACTTGCCCTTCTGATGAGACAGACGGAGATTTAAAAAATTGAAGCCATCGCAATGGGCAAAAGATTAATGAGCTGCCGTCAACAAGACTCGAACTTGTGTTTCCAGTGATTCAACTGAATGGACCACAAACTGGTGTCCTAACCCCTAGACGATGACGGCTTCTAGCTACTGCTTTGGTTGGAAGGCAGTGACCTAATTGGTATCTATAAAGGTCAAGCGGAGCAAGGCAGACGATGGTCGAGTGGATCTTCCCAGCCATCTTCTTGGCTTTGCAGTTTGGTCCGGAACTGCAAGAGAGAGTGTTCCCAATTCACCACCAAAGGAACTAACTACTCCACAACATGGCCATGCAGGGATAACTTATAGATCAAGACAATGTCTTCATCTAGATAGCTCAATTCCAAGTCATCAAGTATCAAGACCCAGGGATCCGGTGTTGCGGGTCTCTCAAGTTAGTCAGCTCCGGAGAAATGGGAGCTATAGTCAAGTCGTAACTGGGACCCAAAAAGATTCTCGTTCGATATCACGCAACTCCCACACATGTTCAACGCTGAGGCATAGTTACTCAAATAATCATTCTTTTAGTCTTATTTCGCAGAAGTCTGTTACTTCCAGGACACAAGGAAAATTCAAAGCGACAGCAATGGTATCCCACAATTCGACGTTCCGTCCAGAAAACCCCATAGCAATGCCCAACCCTAACGCCTGAGTCTCATTTCTATCCGTACGACCCGTTTCCCATTTCCATATTTGTCGTCACGTTAGTTGCGGGACAATTTATTTGGTCAGCCAGCCAAGGTAGTCGGCAACGATGAGCGTCACCATCCTGAAGAGAGCGTTAGCATCGTGTTTTACTTGAGAGTCGGGGGTTGACAAAGGCAAGGGAACTTACGCATGGGGAGCGATGCGGACATAGTAGGTGCCGAAGCCACGGTAGAATCGAGTGATGCCCTCCTGCTTGGCAACCTTGGAGAAGCAGTCAATCATGCCGCGGTATGGCAGCTTGCCATCGGGACCCTTCTGCTGCTTCTGCAATCGGGTCTTGACAAAGTCGAAGGGCAGACTGAAGAAACTGGCAAAGAAACCGGCGATGGCACTGGCGCTGAGAGTCTGAGTCTGGGCGGAGAGGTCGGTGTTGGCCTTGAGCTGGGCCTTGGCCTCGCTGAAGAAGGCGAGCTGACCAAAGTTGAGGGCCATGGCGCGGACGACGGTCGGGGCGGCACCGGCCCAGAGGGCGGCGACACCTTCGCTGCGGGCGATCGAGGACAGGGCATCGATGACGGACTTGTAGTTCTTTCGCTCGGCGAGGGGCTTGAGGCCGTCGCTCTGCATTCGGATGAGGGCGAGATCGGCAGGGTTACCGATCATGGCGGCGATACCACCGGCAGTGAGACCAGCGGAGGCTCGCTCGGAGAAGCCAACCTGGCGTCCCTCGGCCTTGGCCCGGGCGGCGAGGTTTCCCATGAGGGTGTCGAACATGCCCAAGCGGGCCGTGGTGTAGACGGCCTGGCGCAGGAGACCGGCGGAGAGACCGGTGTACAGGTCAAGGACCTTACCACTGGCAACGATCTGTCGAGCGACAGAGAAGGGAGTGGGCTTGGGACCGGCGGCGGTTCCCTCACCGGCGAGCTGGATGCGGACCTTGATCATGTCGACGGGCTGGACGACGGTGGTGGCCACCATGCCGCTGATGCCACCGTTGGCGAAGGGGAGGATGGCCTTTGCTACGGGGGAGTGAAGAAGGTCCTGGATGGCGGCCGAGTCACCTCGAATAACGTCGCCGGTCTTGGTGCGAGCTGATTCAGCCGCCTGCTTGAAGCCTCCGGAACTCATGATGATGGTTTAGGTTGCGGGTTGGTGTATGGATGAGGTCTAGGGATGCTATGTCGGATCGGGGTATGCTTGACTGATGAGATTATATGGTTATATATATCTCGGCCAAGTCGATACAGGATTCGATTCAAGCGAGTCGGCGTCTAGGGTGGAGGTTGGCGGATGGTGGTCAAGGTTGAGTTGAGATAGCTAGGTTGATGTAAGTGCTTGCGCAAGGTCGTGGCAGTCCCTGGGGTTTTATAAAGATGACCATGGAGATAGGATGTGGAGGGAGGTACATAGTATACAGCCGAACCCATGGCTACAACAGGACAGCCAGCCATAGCATGACGGAACGTTGTCCAGGGCCGAAGAGATCCGGAGGTTCACCTCGGCCGGAGGACGGGTCCGGGGCTCAAGGTCCTGGGTAGTGGGGGATTTGGAGATAGGTCTTGGCCATCACAGGCCTCTGGAGGAGGAGGAGGAGGGGAGG